>JAHWGI010001059.1:0-32467 GCA_029379305.1 Frankliniella fusca | reverse complement strand
TAGGCAACGAAGTTGCCTTTTAAAATCAGTCGAAACGTTAGTCAGTTGTTTTACATTACCCCTATGGGACAAAAGAATCTGGCCCAAGGGATTTTGATAAAATTTACAGCAGTTATAGAATTGTATATTCTTATTTCAATTTCGAAGTTTTATCAAAATCGCTCTTACAGAAATTTTGGAAATTTGATTTGAAGTTCTGGTTGCTCGACTCGTCAGCGGAGCGAAAGAGAAACCTCCAAAGTCTGCGTTCAAACAAAGCTCTGCTTCAGTTAACTGCGCCAGAAAGAGATGACACCACTGAAATTCGCACGTGACCACCGTACCGCCCTTTCGAAACCTACTTCATTTTTACCGAAAAAATAACAGATCGCCAACCTCAGAGTCAGTCCTCAATTCATGTTTTCAGTCACAGATAAAAATTAGTCTGCCTCTGTGTTTCCTGTCAATGCGTAGAGGCTCCCATAATTGTTTGGTAAAGGCCTGCAACATCATTTTACGTCGTTAATAAATATAAAACTAGCAAAATATATTTTGGGTTGGTTTGAGTGGACACCAAGGCGGCATTGTTTATAGCTGGCCCGCTCGGCGCCATGTTTGTGCTGGAAATGTGAGGCGGATAAAATTCACGATTTGGGCTCTCACAGAGAGTTTTGACCTAATATTTTTAATTTCTATTTCATTTAATGGTAAGTGCGTGGCAAATGTGAAACTAGAACCCTTTAATTCTTGGCTGGTGGTTCGATTCAGTGGTTGTCAAGGCGCGTTGTTGACAGCTGGCCCGCTGGGCGACATTATGTGCGCCCGATGTCTGGCGAATAAAATTCATGATTTGGCTATCACCAATAGTTCTGGCTTTATATTATTAAATTCTTTTTGACTTTGAGGTAAGTGTTCAAACCAAGGGGGACGTTTGTCGCGTTAGCGTTAGAATTTTATATTTTTATTTCTTGACGATGGCCCGCTCCTGGCCGCAGCCGATCTTGCCCAAGCGATAAACGTTTACAAGGCGAATTGAATGCGTTAATAGTTGTTGTATACCTGCAGATAACGTTTTGGTAAGTTTGACTTCAATCTGGTGAGCAGAATTCTTGAAATGGTGTACATTTACGAGTATCTTTTGCGTAAATAACTTTTGTTCCTTCGTATTGAACCTCCGTCCTCCGTGAAACTTAACAAAACGATTTCTGCAGGTCTACAACTGCTATTTTCTCATTCATTTCGGCTGTGTAACATTTCATTCAGCGAAACTGAATAGTTAAATTCGCTTGGTGCGTTAAGGGCGCCTTGACGCGAGTTAAGTCTCGAGGTGGACGCGTGAGCCGCAGATCCATCGGCCTTGTTTTGTTGAGTGCAGGTCCCAGCCAGCCTAGAACCACGACAGGGATAGGACTGGGCACTCCCACCTCAAACGCGCTCCGTTTTGTCGAAGGGGGCGGCGCCTCTCCCTCAGCCTTCTTCTGTTGAGTGGAGGTCCCAGCCTAGAACCATAGAAGGGAGGACTGCGCACTCCCACCTCGAACGCGCTCGGTTCTGTTTATAAGGCGGCGGCGCCTCCTCCAGCTGACTGCGAATAGTGCCAGTTCCGAAGGCGAGCCAAGCCGAATCGGCATTGTCGCAGGTACTCGCCCGCTCGGCCCCTCGCTGCCCCTCTGCGCGGCGCGCAGGGGAGGAGGACCGGAGGACCGTGACTGGGGAAAAGCTGTTGATTCAACTCATGTACAGTAGTTCTAAAATATCTTTTGGAAGAACAAACAAAAATGTGAAAGCAGTGTTCTAATATTCGTTGCACTACGCGCCCTTACTTCAAAAATCAAGCTGATCGGACAATTTTTACTGAGAGACTAACTTCTAAATCTTTTGAGCTAGATAGCTCAACTTTTGCATTTGATCCGCTATACTAGTGACGCTGATCAAACCGTGAGATAAAATAAATTCAATAATATAATCCAAAAGGCTGGAAATTTTGAAGTCAATGCGTCCACGCATAAACCATTCGCCTAAGTATTTTATGAAACTAAAACATTAACGTACTTCGTGCCTATTAGGATTTCGTAAAATCGTATTTTTTTTTTTTAGTGATGGACCCTCCCCTCGAGGTCCCGCCCGCACTATCACCTATGGCTGACGGCGGAAACATATCTAATGCATGGAGCGCCTCGGCGTGACTGTGTTTGACAGCCCTAGTCAGCAGGCCCCGGCAGCCCCGCGGTGGGGCGGGATGGGGCATTTGGAGAAAGTGGCCGCAGGGGATGATTCCCGGCAGACAGTGAAAGGCAGCGCGGTAAAAGAATGTGAAGGGCAGAGGGGCGAGAGGGTGGGGTGGGAGTGAGTTGAGTGATGGCAGCGATATCAGCAGAGAAAAGGGGAAACAATGAGGCAAGGGCAGGCAGGAGAAGGCGCCGGGAGTGGCGGGGCGGGGCGGGGCGGGGCGGGGCGGGGCGGGGCGGGGCGGGGCCCTTCGGCTGTTGGCTGGCGCTAACGCTGCTGACGCTCGTCGTTGTACCTCCTTGACTGGACTCAATTCTCCCTCTTGCTCTCTCGTCTCTTCTTTTCTATTTGTCTTTCCCTCTCTCGTTCCCTCCGTCGTCTCCCTCTTGCTCTCACTCCCTATACCAAACTACTTATTGCTTTTCTTCTGCGTCCAACACACTTTCAAAAAACTTGAATGGGTTAAGGAAAAAAATTTCAATGACAATTGTTGTACTGTTACGGGTCACGTTCATAATTTACGATAAATTTCGTACTTTTCTGGAAAATGTCCTAACTTACCAACGAATTATGGTTTCTGTTTATGAGATTCGTAATTTTGTGACTTTTTTCGTTGCATTATGGAGAGTCTTGTTTTCGTACACCAAAAAAATCAGAAATACAAATTACAAAATTTGTTGTAAATTTACTTTTTATACACTGGTAAAACAAATGTGCAGCTTTGCACACTTAACGTGTGCTTTTTACAACTTTGCACATTACATGATGTCGAGTTTTACTAGACATTACAATAACGTCTAAACTTAGAACATCTCGCAAGTGTCGAATGTTAGCACACTTGGACACATGCACCAGCTATTGGGAAGCCATAACAGACGTCGAGTAACTGCACACTTATGGTGTGCAGTTTATTAAACTTTTCGGAAGTGTCGAAACATTGCACACCAAATGACGTTTAGTTAAGCTCGACACCTTGAAGTGTTCAATCTTTGCACATTTGGAACCAAACACCTTTGATGTATTAAAACTAAACATTTGTTTTACCAGTGTAATTGCGAGGGGAAGGTAACCTCGGACTTTGGTGTACCCCGACGCAAAAAGATTTGTGCGCTTTTAGTGCGCTTTATGTTCGCTATCGATTCGCGGAGGTTCGCGCCGGGTACGCCAATGGGTCGCCGAGGTTCGCCAGGCTTCAGGGCGAGCGCCACGAAGGTTCGTCGGAGGTTCGCCAGTGGTCCCCCTCTAGGCGAACTGAGTACGCCATCGAGTCGCTCTAGTAGCGAACACAGCGACTTAAGTTCGCCATCGAGTCGCTCTGGTGGCGAACACAGCGACTTGAGTTCGCCATCGAGTCGCTCTGGAAGCGAACACAGCGACTTGAGTTCGCCATCGGTTCACGAGGGGAGGGGGAGGGGTGCGCTGCACAAGCCACGGGGATTAAACCCAGCGGCGGTGTCATCGGCTACCTGCTCCGGCCCGGGGCCCCCGGGCCATCCCGCCGTCCCATCTCCCGTCCCGTCCCGTCTCCTCCTCAGTCCGACGCCAGCTGTCGTTGTGTGAGGATGTGTCGCTTACGTTGAGCGCGTGATGGCTTTGAAGCTCACATGCACTGGTTGTACCGGGTGTTTCTTTGAGTACGTAACAGTGTTGCGGGATTACATACTCGCAAGCGCTGCAGGGGCCATGGTGCCTTAGAGTCCTTAGAGTCCTCTAGGACTCTATGTTGTTTTTTTTTACGGGTGAATTGGGTAGGCAAACCCACAACACTCTTACGCATTCAAAGAAACACCCGGTACTTGTTGTGTTTCTTATTTTTTCAGTAGGTGACTCGTGCGGACCGTATGGAGAGATGTATAGTTCTGTATGGCAGGACAAGTTAGCGCAGTTTGGGTAGCAGCAGTCACTACGGAGCACGCGGAAAGTGCAGGCTTCTCTCGCACGGCATCAGGCGGGCGGAGGGACTTCTGGTGCACGGCAGCGGTTTCGAGCTGGTGCAGAGCACTCCACGGCGTGCTCTAGGAAGGGCAGGCCTCATTTCGGGCAAACCCGCTCGTGGAAAGCCCGGCATTGGCCCGAATAGTGCTTTCGGCCACATCCAGACCAGAGGTTGGCGTTTTTTGTAACATTACGGGTGCATCTCAGGGCTGGCCGTTGGGCGAGAGCCCGTGAAGAGCTCGGCTGACCGGACTGAATTCGGGGCTGCACATTTTTAAACGCTCTCCTTTCCACGCCACCGCCCCTTTCTACCCGCAACCCCTCCCGTACCCAAATGCGCACTAAAAGCGAACATTTAGGGAACCAAAAGCGAACTGAAAGCATACAGCAGGCGAACTGAAAGCGGACCGAAACTGAAAGCGGACCGCAGGCGATCTCAAAGCGTACCGCAAGCGAACTAATGGCGAACTGAAACCGTACCGCAGGCGAACAGATTATGGGTCGCTCTGATGGCGAAGAAGTAGCGACCCCGGTACGTCGCCGCAAAAACGAACTATGTTCGCTCTGAGTTCGGAATAGGGTGCAAAGTGAAACATCTGCGCACTTTTGACGCACCTTGACGAACATGCTGCGACCTACGAAGCGAACCTCAGCGAACCACTTGCAGAGGGTCGCAACCTGTACGTCTCTGTTCGTCAGAACAAAGTTAAAACCACCTGATAGCGTACAGATCTTTTCGCGTCGGGACACCACTATTTAAACAAACTCAGTCCAATTCAAACAAATTCAAGCCAATTCAACCTAATTCAAATCTAATTTCAATTCAATTCAAGCCAATACTTTAAGAATATTTTTATTACAGTGCAGACAACTGTTGTCGAATAAGGGTGTTTGGTTTTCGTCTATTAGTTGACTGGTATACACTGCATACCTAGAACAACGACGGCAAGTGTTATCGATAAGGATAGCTTCGTCCAAAGCCCGCCACCTTACCAACTCGGCCACGGAGGACTGCTCACCGCAGTGCTCACAGCATCCCGTACCATTCCTCCTAGGTCTCCGCGTACGTTCGGGCGGTAACAAATTAATATTTAATAAAGCACTTATTAAAGTTCAATTTGCACAATCGCGATATTTAGATTTATCTGGCATCCCCTTTACCCACCTTGCGTGTTTTCTGATATTGACTTAGACTTATTGCGTGTCTTAATGACCGATACCTGTCTACTTCCTTCAAGGGCGGAAATAATACCTTGATAGTTCCTCTCCGGCGGGGTCAAGTACTGTTGGCAACTAGCCGATATGGCAGGCTTTGGCACGCGAAGACCATGGGTCTTGTGTACTCCGGTCACGGGCACCGCGGATGAGATAACAACAAACGTTTGGTGGCTACGTACAACTTACTGTCAATTTTTGCGTACGTTGTACACGACTAAGGAGAACGGTGATATAAGGAAAACTGCAAACTAAACAGTCCAAGGATTGCTCGAGGCACCTGATTCATGTAACCCTATGAAGTCTCCTATGGACTTCATCAAAATCATATAAGTATCAGGTTCCACTTTAATTTGGGTGTAGTGTGATGCCTTTAATATGGTTTCCACCCTAATTCAGATTTAATATGAGGCACTCGATATGGTTTCCACCCTAATTTAGATTTAATATGAGGCACTAAATATGGTTTCCACCTTAATTTAGGTTTAATATGAGGCACTTAATATGGTTTCCACCTTAATTTAGATTTAATATGAGGCATTTAATATGGTTTCCACCTTAAATTAGGTTTAATATGAGGCATTTAATATGGTTTCCACCTTCATTTAGGTTTAATATGAGGCACTTCTGCTGACCTGGGACTAAATTAAGAACTGCTATAATCTTTCAAATCTTATTAAGATCCACCAAATTAAATCATATTCAGCCAGACCGTCTTATTAAAATTATATTAGGTTTTTATTTGGGCCGTATTAAATTAAATAAAATCCATATTCAATCGAATTTCGCGGGAGGGTGCAGGTGCAATTCATGTCGAGGGTAACTAGTAGCGATGCACCATCGCTTTGGGTATGGCCGCCAGCTGATAACCGAATTGCGTCGAAAATCGCATCCCGCCTGCTCAAGGGGGGCTTGCACGAACAGCGAACCCTAATAAGCTCGCTGCAAGCGGTCAGTAGATTCTGAGTAGACAATTGTCCGGAGTTGGGTTGGGTGGAGGGGGAGAGGGAGGGGGCAGAGAATGCGGTGAGGAGAAGCGAGATAAGAGAAAGGTATCAGTAGAGGTGGGGGCGGGGAGGGCTCCAGCCACGGCTCCAGTCGCTCCAGCAGGTGATCCTCAGCCGCATTGCGCAGCATGGCCGTCTGATGAGGGTTTGTTTGCTGGAATCGAGAACAGACTGGAGAAAGGGGGAGGAGCGGAGGTGTTAGAGGGAGAGGGGAGACAGCAAACGACTCAGTCGATGATTGAGCCAGCTAGCCAGCACGCCACGCCGAAAGAGGGAGGGGGAGGGGGAGGGAGAGGGAGAGAGAGAGAGAGAGAGAGAGAGAGAGAGAGAGAGAGAGAGAGAGAGAGAGAGAGGGAGGGAGGGAGAGCGGGTGCTCAAGCAAGTTGCGAGTTGCGGCTGCGGTGGGCTGCGGCGTGCCGTTTTGATGGCCACCACAACAACGCCTCCACTGACTATCATTGCGATGATCCGCAGATATTCCCGAAAACTCGCGAAGAAAAACTTCCAGCTGTCATCAACATTGAACGCGAAAATAAGTGCTAACAAAAATATTGACTCGTTTGGGGCATTGCACATCAGTGCGGGAGGGTTGTTCTTAGTGAGAGAGAGAGAGAGAGAGAGAGAGAGAGAGAGAGAGAGAGAGAGAGAGAGAGAGAGAGATTTATTTGATTTATTGGTTTTTTTTAGGGTTTACAAAAAGTGCTAAAGAGCACCACTGCCATGCAAACCCGCCCTCTAAATTATCTATTACAGTTTATGAAAGAAAAACAAACAATTGTAAAAATACTGAACACACATAAAACTGAACATTTGATACACTACAGCAAATACAAATTTTAATAATTTACAGCACACTGATAAAAAATTACTTAGATTGCAACTTTCTTTCCACAATACTTTTGAAACAGTGAAAGGATTTTCCAACATGCTCAAAGAGCCGTAACTCATTCCAAATGGTGCTTGATTGCACAAAAAATGATAGATGAAACTTTTCTGTTCGATGGACAGGAATCTGAAGCCTTAGCTTACTAGATCTGGTGGCACACATATTTGTTGAGGAAGTGAACTGATATTTTTCAAACAAGTAAAATGGAGTATGAGTAGTAATGATTTTGTAAACCAAGACAGCAATTAAAACAATCCTTCTCTGATCCAACTTCATTAAACCTAGGTCAGTATAATAAGGGGTGATATGTTCATAGCGTGAAGCACCGGTGATAAATCGTACACAAGCATTTTGTAGTCTCTGGAGTTTCAAGTTGTTACAATCAGTTATGTCAGTAAACAAAACAGAGGCATAGTCAAGATGTGGCATAACAAGAGACATTATCAAAATCCTTCTGATATTTGGTGGGATGAATGAAAAGGAACGCCTAAGTTGTGCTAAAATGCCTAAAACTTTCTGTGCTGTCAAAGTACATTGTTCTGACCAACTTAGAGTTGTATCAAAAATGACTCCTAAATTGTTAACAGAGGTCTTGAAAGGAATAACACAATTATTGACAGTAAGTGATGGTAAAGACATTCCAGTAAGCATACTTAAAAACCTTTGAGTACCCAGAATAATAGCCTGAGTCTTTGACACATTGAGCACCAAATTGTGCTGTTCACAAAAACATATGACCCTCTCTATGTCTCTTATTAGTTTATACAAATAGCTAGTAAAATTACTTAAAGAAAAATGAAGATAGAGCTGAATGTCATCAGCATACATCACATATGAACAAGACTCTAAGACTTCAGGCAAATCGAACAAGTACATCAAAAAAAGGAGAGGACCTAGTACACTACCCTGAGGTACCCCTGTAGCTATTTCAGCCCACTCAGATATTTTGTTGGGTGACACATATACTCTATGACAACGATAACTGAGATATGAATTAAACCATGTAACTGCTGAATCAGAAAATCCTAAATATTTCAGCTTTGCACAAAGTAAATCGTGGTGAACACAGTCGAAGGCTTTGCTCAGGTCTAATAAAACTAAAAATGAAAGAAGTCTCTTGTCAATAGCCTCTCGAATATCATCTGTTACTTTCAGCAATGCTGTAATAGTGCTGTGTCCCTTTCTATAGCCAGACTGATTAGAAGCATACAAATCATGATCATTTAAATATTCAGTTACCTGTATGTGTACAATTTTCTCTAGCACTTTACCAAGCAAGCATAAAATGCTAACCGGCCTGTAATCTTTACATACTTTTGGGTCCTTCACCTTGGGTATTGGAATTATGTTTGCCTGTTTCCATATTGAGGGAAAACATCCATTCTGCAAACTAAAGTTAAATAAATGATCAAAGACAGGTAACAAGGCAGGTAAACACATTTTAACAAATACAATATTTATGCCATCAACACCTACTGCCTGAGACTTAATAGAATAAATAGCTTTTATTATCAAATCAGGAAGTACATACTTAAAGTAAAACTTCTCAGTCTTATGCTCATTTTGTATTTTTTCTCCATACTGTATTATGGTACTATTGATCAGTCTTTCATTTCTGACACTAGATACAGATGCATAATGTTTATTCAGCTCATCAACATTTACGATGGGGTCAGATAACTTATTGGAAGATTTACTTACATTTAAAGAGCGAATAGTATTCCAAAGTGCCTTGGAATCATTTGCCTCCTGAAATTTTGCATAAAAGTATCTTGTTTTGGCACTGCGAATCATTTGTTTAACCCTATTTCTTACACTTCTAAATTTGACTAGATCCTCAGGACGTTTTTTTAGTGATATATCTTTTCCTTAACCTGTTTCTCTTTCTGCAAAGCTTGCGTATATCATTATTCACCCATGGAGCTGAAGTTTGTTTACATTTTTTGGACTTAATAGGAGCATGTTTATCCATCAAAGCATTTAGAATAACATGAAATTTCTCCACCTTACCATCAATATCCTCCTCATTATACACTTCTCTCCACTCTACCTCTTCTAAATCAGTCAATAAATTTTCCACATTAATATTAGTGAAATTCCTATAAGTAATTGTTTGCTTTGAGAAACGAGGAGTTAAAAGATCAAAACAAGCAAAAATAAGGTCATGCTCTGAGAAACCTGATGCTGGAGTCTGTCCAAAAGTTAAAAGCTTCTCAGGACAATTACTACATATCACATCAAGAACTGAATCACAAGTCTTAGTATGGAATGTTGCCTCAAATGGAATGCAACTCAAATTACAGGTATTTAATAAATCAGGTACAACAAAAGCATCGTCCCCACCACGACCAAAACCAGCATTAACATCACCAACAAGAAATGAATATTTGTAGTCTGGTGAATATCTGTAGAAGTCATCAATGAAAGCACTAACATAACCTCCTTTGGGTTTCCTGTACATACCAGCCATTAAGATTTTGTTGGTTCCAATTAAAATATCTAGCAGGATGTAATCTGGCTTTTCATAATCACCACAGGATGAAGTCAAAACTTTAGCTGAATACTCATTTTTAACAAACACTGCTACTCCTCCACCTTGTCTGCCAACTCTATTTGCACAAAACACTTTGTAGCCTGGAAGCAGAAAAACATGTGTATCCTCTTTGAACCACGTTTCAGAAGTCACAATTATATCAATACCACAATTAGAGAAAGTGTCAATAAATTCTGATTGGTGCGCTGTATCTCTCAAAGATTGAGTGTTTAAATGAACAATTTTCAATTTATGTTGGTGCTCAGTATTTATGTTCACAACGTAATCACTTAATAAAGAAAAATCTCCATCACCCATAGGCAAGGGACATACTGACGGGGGCTGTCAGTTACAATACAACAGGCAATACATATTTGAGAAAGAAACAAACAAAATAAAAAATAAAAAATAATAACAAAAGTAAATTTTAACACAAAAATCAAGCATGTTACTGTGTACAATAACTAATTGCTAGGTGGATGTTTATGAAACAATTTTTCAAGGTCACTTTCTGTCTTGACACGGAAAGGCCTTGTTTTGCCAATGTTCACAAGGATAGTACCATCACTGGTCCACACTGCTTTTGGCGAGTATTTGCTCACTGCTTTCTTCAATAGGTCTAGTCTTAATTTAGTTAGATCCTCTCTGATTATGATGCCAGTTCCTCGCAACTTTTTCTTGGATGTGAACACTTCACGTCGTTCTGCATAGCTCACAAATCTAACAATGATGGGTCTAGGATTTTCACCTACTTTGCCCACACGGTGTGACCTATCAATGTGAGAATTTTGAAGAGATACACCGATTTTATCAGCCAAATCTATCACCAGCTTATCTGTGTCCTCACGGTCAGTTTCTTCGATGCCAAAAATTCTTAGGTTCTTCCTCCGACTGTATTGCTCTCTTTCATCTAACCCGTCTTTTACCACTGTTTTCAGCTGGACAATCTCAGCATCTTTCGAAACCAATTCTTCTTTCATGGTATCTACTTGCTGTCTCAGACTAGAGAGTTCCTTTTGAATCTTGGTCACACTGCTTTGAAGAGGTTTTAACGCCTCACCAACTGATTGAGCAATCAATTCTTGAAGGTCATCAACAGATAGGTCTGTGAGCTTTTGCTGCTTCTTTGGGGGCATTTTGCTGTGAAACTTGCAGCACCATAAAGGTCGCAAGTCGAAATAAGCCTGCACCTAACCTCTTCTCGACGGGTAGGCTGCGCCCAGTATTATCACAACTTCTCACGATTTTCACAGTTCGGGGAGAGACTCACGAACAGCAGCAGGGCACTAGTATGGTCCACCCTCTTTGTACACACACTATCTGTCCATATTCCTTCTCAATTTACGTAGAAATCATAAAATAAAACTGACAACCTCTCCTCCGTCACGTCACTCGGCCATGTTCGAGAGAGAGAGAGAGAGAGAGAGAGAGAGAGAGAGAGAGAGAGAGAGAGAGAGAGGCGAAGAGAAGGAGAGTGTGAGTGAGAGGGGATAGGTACACTGTGAGAAAAAACTACAATTTAACTACAATTTTTTACCGTTATTTCGAAGTACAATAAAATATTGTACTAAAATTGTACCCGGAATAGGGTAAATTAGTGATGTATGGCAAAGAAAACCGTAAACCGTTAATTCAAAACCGTTGTTTAGTTGTATGAGGTACGGTTTTTCTCACAGTGTAAAGGGAGAGAGAGAGAGAGAGAGAGAGAGAGAGAGCATGATGCGCCATAAATAGGTAGTATTCGGATCGCGCAGGCGGCGGAGACGGCGGCCATCTTTGTTCGTTCTGGCGCGCTGTTAAGCCGGTATGTATAGGAGATGTGGGCTTATTTTGCTTTTTAGAATTAATTTAAGGTATGAGGGTGGCTGAAAACTAGTCCCCCGAGTAGAGTTAAGTTTATTTAACGATGTGGACGTGAAAGGTTTGTGTGATTATTCAGTGTTTCGCTCTAAAATGATGTGAAATATGGGTGACTGTGGGGGCTAGAGGTGCCTCTTTGTCTTGGGTTTTGTTGATCTTATCCTCAGTTTCTGTAGGTTTCTGTTGTGTTTTAATGCTGAATTCTAACATCCAAGTCCACCTAGATATGCGATTTACCCATTTCTTACATGGCGAATCCTGATTTCGAAGAAATTGTGTCCTAAAGTTATGCTTGCGTACGTTATTGTTCAGGGTTAGTTGCCAAGTTTTTTGTTTTTTTTTCTTTTTTTTTCGAATTTATCGAGACAGACTTGTCGACAAACGAACATTTCACTTCCCGAGAGTTAGCTTGAGGTAATTTTTGTCTAGTTCTTGGCGTCTTGAAACATCATATTGCGTCAGGTTTCCCCTTCTCTCCACCTTGTTGAGGGCTTTCCTTGGTTTACTTTCTTTTCCTCCGCTGTTCTGATGCTTTGACATCTTACTAATATCCTTTATGCTCTTCAGTTTTCTGTAAAGGTACGTCTCCTGCTGGTGAGCCATACTGGCAGGCGGGGTGAACAAAGTGTTCGCCCCGCCTGACCATCACCTATTTGCCATGATCCGTCACCACCGTAAAAGAAGAGAATGTCAACATCTCCTGTGAAGGTATGACTGCTTGTTTTATCGACTACTTGGTACTGTTAAATTGTGTGCGACATCATTTACACATTGTTTTTATGATCTTTTCTAGATTCCTTGCCCACTTCAAACGTCAATATTAAGATTCCTTGCCCACTTCAGCCGTCAATGTTCAGCCTTCAATCTTCAGTCTTCAATCTTCAGTCTTCAATCCAGCCTTCAGGCTTCAATTTTCAATCTTCAGGCTTCAATGTTCAATCTTCAGGCTTCAATGTTCAATCATCAGGCTTCAATGTTCAATCTTCAGCCTTCAGGCTCCAATGTTCAGTCTTCAGTGTTCAATCTTCAGTCCTCAATCAAATCAAGTCATGCATTAAGTCATGCTTTTAGTTTCAGTTCAAGTTCTTTGCTCAAATGTCAAATTTTCAAGTTTTGTCTTTCTCAAGTTCAATTGAAGTCCTTAATCATATTATTTGGTGCTGTTTGTCATGTTAAATTTTAAGTTTCTCATTCAAGTTTCAAGTTTGGACTGCCTCAAGTTTCAGTTCAAGATGATGACATTCTGTATTCTTCGAGACATTTTCAAGCCCAATGTAACATATTTTCATTATCTCTTTTTCAGATGTGACTGTAAATATGTACGTACTTGTACTTTATTGTATATAAGGTGGCTTTGGGTAAGATCTTCATATTCTGTCTTTTAGGTTACTTATGTTAAGTTGTATATGTAAATATTGATGTACTCTCTTTAAATTTATTGTGATGTAGTCAACCCTGCCTAACCTTTCGGGACCCTCTTTCCATTACATTCGCCTAAGACTTCGTGATAAAGTTGATTAAATTGATTCGTTATAAGTTAAAAGCACGTTTGACTGCAATTATGAGTTCCATTTTTAATTCTGGGTATTTGAAAGGGCTCTCTGGACCTGATTATGAGGCATATGTTACGCTTGTAAACATTGCTGGTGGCATTGATCCTTATGAAATTAACCTTAGAGACTGTGTCAGTGATCTCTCACTGGTTCCTGATTTGAATGTTGTTCACATAACTAACTATCTTGTGCATACCACAAATTCTGTTTCAATGAAGCAAATGTCAGCCTACATGTCAACTGAGGCATACAATTTTTTCACCAGTGGATTTGTACAAAGTATTCTCTTTTATTCTGTTCCTAGTGACAAAATTGTTGTGCTAGGTAAGGTGAAACATTCTCAAACTCTTAGTGTTGGTACTAAGCCATTGTTGGTTTGGGTTCTTCTTAAAAAAAATGCTGATATATTAGGAGGCTGGTGTACCTGCAAAGCTGGTCATGCTGGTTTTTGCTCGCATGTGGCTGCCTTGTTGTATGCTGTTGAATTTGCATCTTCAAAACAACGCTCTTTGGCTTGTACATCAAAAGCAAATTTGTGGCTACCACCTTCATTTAGAGAAGTCCCTTTATCAGAAGCAAAGAATATTGATTTTTCATCAGCTAGAAGTAAAAGAAGAAAATTGTATGATGAAGTAGATGTTGATGATCCAGTGGTATTAAGAAAGCATTGTGGTATTTCTGATGATAAACTTGCATCTTGGATCCACAATCTTAAAGAAAAGGGTGCCAACTGTGCAATCTTCAGAGTTCTTCCTCAATATTGTGAAGAGTTTGCTCCTAAAGAAGTTATCAACATCCCAAAGAGTCTTACTGAATTGTTTCATGATCGATTTACAAAACTGTCATATTCTGAGTTACTTGAAGAGTCCCTAAAAGTTTACCCCACGGTCAAGATCTCTTTGGAACAACGTATCTTAATTGAAAAGAAGACTAGAAAACAATCTGATTCCATTTTATGGAAAGGATTGAGAGCAGGCCGCATCACAGCGTCTGTGATTTATAGTGTGCTGCACACTGATATTGAGAACCCGTCAATTACTGTCATTAAGAACATCTGTTATCCTTTTTCTAGAACGTTTGTGTCGTACTGGATGAAGAGGGGAAAAGCACTGGAACACAAGATCAGAAATGACTATTATAATGAGATGAATTCTGTCCATGAAGAATTGCAAGTAAAGGAGGCAGGCTTGCACATACCACTTGAGATTCCTTGTACAGGGGCTACTCCCGATGGCTTTGTGCGTTGCAAGTGTTGTGGGGTTGGAATTTTGGAGATGAAAGCTCCAAAGGAGAAATATGTTAACAAAGACTATATCCCCCCTCAACACTTGTATCAGATTCAGTGGCAACTCTTTTGTGTGGGTGCAAATGTTGCGAAGTACTGTGATTACATTGTATACCATCCTGAGGGTACAACTGTTAAAAGAGTCTATCCTGATGTAAAATTACAGGAAGAAATGTTTGATGGTGCTCTGAAATTTTTCAAGAAGGTTATTCTTCCTGAGCTTTTAGGACGGTACTTCTCAACTCTAAGCCATTTAAAAGACCGGAATGAAGATTTAGAACCTGATGATAACCTACTTGACATTCCACTTTATTGTATGTGTCAGAAGCCTTGGGAAGAGCCTATGGTCAAATGTGCAGGTGTGAACTGCACCTTTAAGTATTTTCATGCTAGGTGCTTCAACTTGAAGAGAGTTCCAAAGAAGTGGTTCTGTCTTCAATGCCGGTCTTGATTTTTTGTAGTGACTTGTACTTAAACTTGCCCAGCTCAAGGGGGAAACAACTCTGAAATTTGTTTAGACTTTGTAATTCAGATAAATTCATAATGATTTGAAGGAACTCTGAAAAATTTGTGAAAGTTACGAAAAATTTACCAAAGTGATATACAGTAATTCAAGCAAAATTTAAGTACAAATTGACAAAATTTGTACACTAAAACAGAGTTGTTTCCCCCTCCGCTCAGCTTTAGGATAAAATGTTCAATTTATGTACCTATCAATATTTTCATTCAATTCATTGAACACACTATGTACAATTTATATAGAAGGGAGGTTCTGTAAATAATAGAGATAATTTTGTATCTGGTCACTAATGTAAGAGTAGGAAACTCATGAAAGTAACTCCTTCATGTCAAATCTGAGCCCTCTGTCTTTTGTTGAGACTGATAATATAATAATATCTAATAATAAATCTTTTCAGAAGGTATCAACAAATTTTTTCAAACCCTGTCACAAGCAGCCTGAAGAATGATGTGATGTGTGTTAAAGTGTACAACCAATGGGTCAACAAAAAAGGTTTTCGTTGTAAAAAATAGACTGCAGTTGAACACAGAAATATATTTTCTTTCCAAAACTCAAAAAAAAAAAAGGTATCAAGAACCAATACATTAAGGAGATAAATCATCTAGGAGAGAAATTACAGAATAACATAGCTCATACTAAGAAGTAGCATTAATAAAAGTCAACAGCACTAGAATGATAAATTCATTTGCCATAAAGATAAATCATACAAGGTGAGGGAACAAAGTACAAGTCATTTCATATTTGGAACTAGCACAAATAAATATGGAGGGCATCAGAATCACTCATCATCTACTGTGTCAGACATAGGAACTATAGGGGGGCACAAATTGACTAGAGCGCAACATATTTTAACAATGTTGTCAATTCTGGTTTCGGCCTCCATCTTAGAAGTCTGCATTAAAGCAGTGTACAAAGGCCTGGAAAAGAACAAGAACTTTCTTTTTAAGAGACCAATTACTCGTTCAACATGAATTCTTACATTTGAAATTTCATTTGAAGTGACAACATCATGGGTCGACAATTGAGAGCGGCCATTCATAAAAGAAGGCATAATGATCTGAGCTTGCAACTGCAACACTGAATCCGTTATAGTAAAACCCCTGTCAGCCAGAATAACATCTCCAGGCAACAACATATCTAAAAATTTGCAGTCTTTGGATTCAGTGATATACTTATCAGAGGAACGACCACCCCACCCACGCGAAATAAAAGAAATCGTACCCTGAGGAGTAACACCAATAAGATATTTTAAGGTATTGTGGTGCTTGTAGTCTGACCACGTTTGAGCACGGGCAAGAAGGTCTGATGGTCTTTGAATGAATACCTCAAAACAGTCAATGATGACAACAACATGAGAACCAAAAGATTTCCTAAAGCACTCTGGTGTAGACCTTAATAAAGTTTCTCTTGAAGGCCAAACAATTAAACCTTCCAAACATTTTGCCATAACTGGTATCCACTTATCTAAAATTTTACTAACAGTGCCTTGGGAAATATCAAATCTATCAGCAAGATCATCTTCAAGCAGATTCAGTCGCAGGCGCATCATTACCAACACAAATTCTTGAAACAGAGACAGAGCATTCTTTGAAGAATGATAAATGAACTGAGATACAAGCTCAAATACAGAAAACATAGTAATATAGTCAGGGAGACCAAAATAAAACCGCACTTTCCTATCATTACCCTCGAAATAACTTAGAGTGTACGTTTGAGCACGTTTCTCAAGTTTATCCATGACATCAGATGTAATATCAGTCTGACAACTAACATGATCACTCTTCTCAGCTTCATCAGACTCTTCAATGTCAACACTGAGATTTTCAACATTGAGATTTTCAACATTGAGATCTACATTAGGATTTACTTCTGCCAAGGGTGCACGGCGGGTTAAATGACGATCATAACGTTTCGAATTAACTGCGACACAAGACTGATGACCTAAATTTAAAGATGGAGCCCAATCAGGATGTAATTCATCCATCAGATCCGCTGGAAAGCCCTGAGCAAAGTGAAGATTACATGCTCTTGCAGCATTAGGTAATTCTTTGCGATTGATACGTTGCAGCCACAGCCGACGTCTTGTCTCTGACAATGACCGAGATTTATCACAACCTCTGAGTCTAACAGAAGGTACAGCAAACAACTTCACACCAGGAGTTTCAGATTTTTGAGAACAACCCCTTATACAACAGATAACCATTTTTAGAGAATAAATTTGAAAACTTCATAGATACAAAGACAACATAGGAGAACTAAATCACAGTTCACAAATACAACTTAACATAAGTAACCTAAAAGACAGAATATGAAGATCTTACCCAAAGCCACCTTATATACAATAAAGTACAAGTACGTACATATTTACAGTCACATCTGAAAAAGAGATAATGAAAATATGTTACATTGGGCTTGAAAATGTCTCGAAGAATACAGAATGTCATCATCTTGAACTGAAACTTGAGGCAGTCCAAACTTGAAACTTGAATGAGAAACTTAAAATTTAACATGACAAACAGCACCAAATAATATGATTAAGGACTTCAATTGAACTTGAGAAAGACAAAACTTGAAAATTTGACATTTGAGCAAAGAACTTGAACTGAAACTAAAAGCATGACTTAATGCATGACTTGATTTGATTGAGGACTGAAGATTGAACACTGAAGACTGAACATTGGAGCCTGAAGGCTGAAGATTGAACATTGAAGCCTGATGATTGAACATTGAAGCCTGAAGATTGAACATTGAAGCCTGAAGATTGAAAATTGAAGCCTGAAGGCTGGATTGAAGACTGAAGATTGAAGACTGAAGATTGAAGGCTGAACATTGACGGCTGAAGTGGGCAAGGAATCTTAATATTGACGTTTGAAGTGGGCAAGGAATCTAGAAAAGATCATAAAAACAATGTGTAAATGATGTCGCACACAATTTAACAGTACCAAGTAGTCGATAAAACAAGCAGTCATACCTTCACAGGAGATGTTGACATTCTCTTCTTTTACGGTGGTGACGGATCATGGCAAATAGGTGATGGTCAGGCGGGGCGAACACTTTGTTCACCCCGCCTGCCAGTATGGCTCACCAGCAGGAGACGTACCTTTACAGAAAACTGAAGAGCATAAAGGATATTAGTAAGATGTCAAAGCATCAGAACAGCGGAGGAAAAGAAAGTAAACCAAGGAAAGCCCTCAACAAGGTGGAGAGAAGGGGAAACCTGACGCAATATGATGTTTCAAGACGCCAAGAACTAGACAAAAATTACCTCAAGCTAACTCTCGGGAAGTGAAATGTTCGTTTGTCGACAAGTCTGTCTCGATAAATTCGAAAAAAAAAAGAAAAAAAAACAAAAAACTTGGCAACTAACCCTGAACAATAACGTACGCAAGCATAACTTTAGGACACAATTTCTTCGAAATCAGGATTCGCCATGTAAGAAATGGGTAAATCGCATATCTAGGTGGACTTGGATGTTAGAATTCAGCATTAAAACACAACAGAAACCTACAGAAACTGAGGATAAGATCAACAAAACCCAAGACAAAGAGGCACCTCTAGCCCCCACAGTCACCCATATTTCACATCATTTTAGAGCGAAACACTGAATAATCACACAAACCTTTCACGTCCACATCGTTAAATAAACTTAACTCTACTCGGGGGACTAGTTTTCAGCCACCCTCATACCTTAAATTAATTCTAAAAAGCAAAATAAGCCCACATCTCCTATACTTACCGGCTTAACAGCGCGCCAGAACGAACAAAGATGGCCGCCGTCTCCGCCGCCTGCGCGATCCGAATACTACCTATCAGGAATGAAGCTTCCGCCCGCACAGCAGCGGATGCGCGCGATAAGTGGTCCAAGCTGAGGCCTGCGATGCGCAATGCAGAGATGCAGAGGCGAGAGCCGCATTCATCGCTGAGCGAAGCGAAGCTATCCCCTGCATCGGGACAAGGAGTGTAGCCGGTCGTGAGTCTGTCCGTCCGTCTGTGTGTGCGTCCTAGCCTCTTCTCCTCTGAAACTACAACAGGTGTCGTTAAAAGAGATAGTGTCCCGTGATCTACTAATTACGGCGCAACTTAATCTGACCATGATTTTCTGATCGATTGAGTTTGAGATATTGGAACGAATTATTTGAATTGGAAGTTTCAATATTAGTATGTTGGCTGCAGCTGCCGTGTTTGGCTGTCGCCATCTAGCGGCAGAGCGCGGAACTAACATCAGCCGCCAGCCGCCCAGCCAAGCCGAATCCCACCTCAGTTTTTTACAGAATTCAAACAAGTGATTAAATGATCATTAATAGTCTTTTTCACGTAATATGCAGTCTAAAATCGCTTTTAAGGTTGCGGATGTCGCTGCACGAAGTTTAAAGTGTCGTCATTGTGTAGAAGTGTGGGTTCGAGTGATTTGTTGTTTGTTTTCGTCTGTGGCTTGGGGAGGAGTGAGATGGGTAGTGCCTCAAAATACTTTTTATCGCGTTGGATATATGGAATGAACGTCACGGACTACTGACATGAAAGCCAGTATCGATGCAACTTGGTTGTGTTCTTCCTACGTGAGTGAGTGACATAACCTAACAACATAGACAATTTGTCTACAGTGAAGCTGTGAAATTGTTTGGTGAACATTAGAGTGTGGTCTGAGTATTGAAATCAGGTAACCCCATGGCCTGAAAAGTGAGAGTTACTAAGAGCAGAATCATTTTCTTATATTTATTTTAATTTAGTTTTGAATCCTTACTTGGTTCCCCAGCGCATTGATTTGTTATTGCGCCACCAAGTTAACCCCAGCTGAACAAATTCTTTAGTGCGGAGTGGATGTTTGATTGTATTAGTGGAAGTGTGCCCATTTTGGACATACGGCAATAGACATTTGTAATAAAAAAGAATAATAAGTTTGTAAATCGTACACTGAATATTTGGTGTCTCATTATTCTACTAAAGATAATAAATAAAAGTGTGGTTTGAGTATTTAAATCTTACTACTCTTACACCTAGCAAGAAATAAGAAAAGAGTTTGGGTTTTACGTTGGTAAATTTTGTAGCATTTGGTACCTAACACACTCCGTATTTCCCAGTGATACGATTTCTGATTGAGCTAAATCGTTTGCTTACCTAAACTTACTCATTGATCTGTTATGCCTAACAATTATGATTGAAAAGAGGTTACTCCACTAAGTTATTGATAGAGAAAAAAATGTTTTGAAAACATGGTTATTTTAATAATATTTGACTCTCACAAATATTAGGGGCTATACTGTGGAAAGGATTAGGGTGAGAGACCGTACTAGCAATATATTAGTTATGCCAGGAGTGTTTACATTAAAACAGTCTTTCTAAAACATTGAAGTACATACTTATTATTAATATATAGCCATATAACCATTGAAATGGCTCACTTGTTTTAATTCTATCATTAATAGCTGACATTCATTTCAAAATAGATACGCCTCATCATTTAAAGGTTCTGCTGAGTCTTTGTGAATGTCTGGATTGTATTTAAAGTTGCTGGTCTCTGTTACCATATTTCTTGCAATGTCTTTTTAAATAATATTTTAAGTAATATTTTAAGTGACCCATTTCTGCCTTACCATGGATTCATGTGAGTTGGCAAACTTACTTCAGAAGGATGAGGAAAGAGAGGAGGGGGAGGGTGTACTGTCAGCATGTGATGCAGGTGCATTCTCTCTGAACATGTAAACTAGGAGTACGTGCGGCAGGCACGTAGTGGCTGAGCGAAGCACTCTGGCTTTCTAAACAGATAGCAAATAGATCTGCGTCCACCGGTCAAGCCTTTCGCGGTTTGGCGCCTGGAAGGTAGGCCACCCATTTTACGCGTATGTCCAGCGGGATCACATAAACCCCCTGACACAGATCCAGTCGGTGCAGGGGTAGCGTTGGCAGAGCATGGTGGCTCGCAGCACAGCGCACGCGACATACCACCCTGGCCAGCGCGGCCGGGCCGGGCCAGCCCGTGGCAGCCCTCCCTCTGCCTCCTGATGCACATCCAGGGTCAAAGGTAGCCTGCTCTATGCACTGTTAAACAGTTCAGAGCCAGACCCTGTCCATCGAGGCCCGCCAGGCCCGGCCCGGTGCAGCTCGCCCTCAGCCTTCTGATGCACATCCAGTGCCTGACCCTGGGCTGGGCAGCGGGGCCGGGCCAAGATGGCCTGTCCTATGCACTATCAGAGTTATCAGAGCCAGGCCCTCCCTTGTGAGCGGTGCCGCCTTTCCGCCGGGCCAGAGAAACCCGTCCTGTGAACCATGGTACGTAGAACCATGAATCATCTCTAGCGCCAGATTAAAAACTGTTGTAAATTACATTCATAGTTAAGTTTGTTAACAACCTATGTTGTTCCCCCAAAACTATGTAATCCATCAATATTGATAAAAGTTTCTTATACGTATTTTCTTCTCAAAACAGTGATTTTTTAGTTACGCCAACACCTTGGATCCAAGCCTACACAAAAAATAAAAAAATTGTAACAAATTTGCTTGTTTTGGAAAATTTATATGTTGCTACCAAACTTAACCACAATTTTCTTGTAATGTTACAACATGGTGATAAGAATTAGTTCTTCTTATGGGCCACTATGGGTTAAATAGAACGACTTTTGTCAGATTGTCAATGAAAACAAGCAATGTTGTTTGCAAACAACAAATTCATCACGGTGAGTGTCATCATAGATAACACGTTTTCTAACAGTTTAGTCTCTTTCACAGATGGGGATTAAGCTTTGAGCACGTTAAATAATGATAGCCAGTCTTTTGATTAAAATTTTTAATACATGTCATGCATCAAAATGCATGAAAACCTTCAAACTTTGGCAGTCATTTCAATCAACAAATTTTTTATTAATTCAATCCCTTGTACATTTGGGTGAATGAGGTCCACCATTCCACTTTTGAAGGTTCTGGAAACAAAAATTAATTTATTTATAACTGCTGATTATTAGATAGCTTGGGACAGATAATTTCCAAAAAATTTACCCACTTTTCAAATAGATCAATGTTAATAGACCCATCTATTAACAAAAATTTAGAAAAAATGTCAAGAACATGAACATTATCTGGAAAAGAAATATAATACTTTAGAACACGTTTGTCTTCATGAAAGCAATAATCTGAAAAAATAACAAATAATACCTTTGTCAGCAGCTTCTTGAATTATGAAATTGTTCAGATGTTTAATCTTTTCCATTCTCCCTTCTTCAGCATGTCTTGGAATGGGCGGAATCGTCATAACTACAACCTCTTTAGCATTTTCTGCTAAAAATGATATTACAGTTTTAAGTCCTTTCTTAGAGTCATCTAGAGGAACATTCTGAAAATTAACAGTAATGTTTTCGGTAAAATGCAATACATTTAAAACTATCACACAAATTTTAAGTTTTCAAACGTTTACCTTTAACACATCATTAGTGCCTATAAGCACTGCCGCTTTTGAGTCAGACCATTGAAATGTGGCCTGATGTAAGTGACGGGACAGTTGACAGCTTGTCTGTCCATGTACGATGAACCCAACTTGCTTTGATTTCACTGTTAGCAAAATAAAAACAAATCTATTTTCAACCAGTTGTGAAACAAAAAGTATTTTACTTCCCTCATATCAAAGCAGGCGCAATCATAATGACAACAAATGTGCACTCACAATACTGATTGTACTGTGCCCGTAGCGGTGGAGAGCAGTAGGGTGTAAGCCGTGAAGCAATGCTGTCGCCAACAATTTGGTAGCCATTCAAAGTTGGGGCCCGCAACTGAAATAATAGAGTTTAATTTCTGAGCAACTTTTAAAAAAGTTCAGTTTTATTCAAATCATGTGATATTACATCCCTTTGAATGTAAAACCTGTCACATTCGTTAAGGTATGATGTCACATTGGTTGCAGCGATAATTGGCCAGACTAAGCAAGATGAATTTGACAGTCACATCCAAAAGAATATGACTATAACATCTAAACAAATGTGACAGTTTTTCTAATAAAAGGACTGTAACATCACAAGAAGAATTGTGTAATAGTGTAACACACTCAGCACATTTGTTTAAATCGAATGCTATAGAAAGACTTACAGTGGTGCCATGTTGAGGGTTAGGGTTTCGCTGGGTCTTGGAGACCCGTCCGTCCCGCACTGACTGGCCACCGCGCTGTCCTTGTCGCCCTCGCCCTCGTCCATGTCCTCCACGTACTTGTCCTCACGCCCTTGTCCTCGTCCTCCTCGTTCTTGTCCTCCGCCAATTAGAGATTTAAAAATGCCTGCGGCATCCGCCACAGGTACAGCCATTATAATGGCTTTTTCGTCAGACATCTAGAAACGAGACAGAGAGTTACAAAGCTGTAATTTTCAAATGAATCAAAGTTTCCTGGTGCTCCTTGCGTACCGCGCCGTGGTGCTGCATAAAATGTTGATTGCTTACCTCTGCAGTCAGCCCTCGAATCTTTTCACAAAGAGAACAAATTCCACAAATTGAACAGGAGCAGCTGACGTGCGGTGACTGTGCCGCGAACTCCTGTAACCGCCTCTCAGTTTGCCGCGCCCGATAGTGCTACCAACTTACGACAGCAGTAATTCCCACGATATAAGGGTTTTCAAAAGAAACCTTGACCACTTTCATATAGGAACAGATTAAAGAAAAAGTAGATGGATAACATTTTGTATGTGAATCATGTCAACGGAAGCCTGTGAAACGAATTATAGAAAAAAAGAAACTCACTGTGGAGGAAGTTGGTACCACTCACTGACGGCAAGTAGGCAAGTGTTGAGGACGAGGAGTTGTAGGGTTTAAATTCAAACGGTTTACAGTACTGCAGAGCAGCCCAATTAGTTTTCTAAGCACCGCATTAGCGGGCCGACATGGGAACGTGTTTTACAGTACTGCAGAGCAGCCCGATTAGTTTTCTAAGCACCGCATCAGCGGGCCGAAGTGGGAACGTGTTTTACAGTACTGCAGAGCAGCCCGATTGGTTTGCTAAGGTAGCCAGGAGGAAAAGCGCCAGTGCATTGCTGTAGGTTGGCCCGGAAGTTTAGGCACATTACAGCTAACGTCCCTCGTTTACAGAATTCGTAGACTGTAGATGTGCCGCTCGCCCGTCTCACGATCAGAGAACCCCCGAGACCGTCTCACGTCAGTCATTCTATTTAATGAAAATTCGGGGTCTAGCAAAAGCCCATCCCAGGACTTGACGCGGGACATGGCGACATAGATCAGCCCCACCTGGAAGTCGCGCTGCCCGACATTGACGACGGCGCGTTCCACCGTCAGGCCCTGTGCCTTGTGCACAGTGATGGCGTATGCCAAGCAGAGGGGGAACTGCTCACGAGTACAGTGGGTCCCCTGGCTGTCATCCCAGCCGCGCAGCTGCGTGGCGATGGGGACCGAGCCGTCTGCCATGGTCGGCCCGCTGTACTTGTCGAACCTTACCATCACAGCGACGGGGAGGTCGTTAGGGGGGGCCTTGTTGGGCTCGTAGATGATGTCTACGACGGTGCCCGTTGCACCGTTGACCAGCCCAGCCGCCAGCCAGAGGTTGCTGCGCAGCATGACGCGAGAGCCCTTCGAGAGGCGCACCTCCTTCTCCAGGCCCTGCGCCGCGTCCGCGCTGCCCTCCTTGGCCTTGGCGTTGTTGTGCCGCGCGAGGAGGAGCGCCACGGGCTCGTCCAGCTCCACGAGCTTGGCCAGGTTGTGGGCGGCCACCTCGTCACGCTTGGTGTACACGTGCATGGCGTCCCTGAACAGCTCTCGCTCGGCGGCGGGCACGTTCATTTTGAAACGCGCCGAGAACCTGGCAAAGTCTGCCTCATCGGAGGTTCCGACCGACAGGTGATCCAACGCGTCTCGGAAGGATTCGTCGGCCTGTCGCTGAGACACAGTCAAAATTATAGACCTCTCAAAAGACTGGTACACGAGTTTACCTCGCTGCACGTCTGCTGACTCAGAGACTGCTGTGCTGTAGAGGGTCGTGTCCCCGACGGGAGGCAGCTGTCGTATATCTCCAATCAGATACACGAAGAGGCCACCGAATGGTTCGTCACATCTCGGCTTTGCCTCACGCAAACGCTTTTCTAGCCAACCTAAGAGCCTGCAACCAATCATGGAAAACTCGTCAATGAAAATGAAATGAACGTTTTCCATCTCGTCCTGGAACTTTCGCAGCGCCTCGCCTTCCAGGGGCTTAAACGGCTGTCTGGGAAAAATTTTGCAAAGGGAATGAATCGTAGTGCACCCCATTCCAAGCACGGTGGCGGCGGCGGCCGTCGGCGCCATGAGCTTGGCTGCCCTCGGGCCCAACCGCTGCCTCGCCATTGTCACACACTTTTTGACAACAGTGCTCTTACCACACCCCGCCTTGCCCTGAATCAGAACACGTTTGAACACGGGGCCGGGGCCGCGAGGCGCGCCCCCAGGAGCCACCGAATCGATCTGGATTTGCACCAAGTCGATCAGTTTCTGCTGCTCGGGGGTGTAGACCACATCGTCCACCATGGCCTCCTGCTCCGGCTCCAGGCGCGTCGTCTCCCTGTGCCTGGAAACAAACTCCCGCAGAGCAGCGTGGTCCCCGTAGGCCTGTGAGGAGGCATGCCAGTCGTAGGCCAAGTCCATCTCACGCCGGCCTATCGGGACCATCTCGGCCTGGTTGTTGGCGCCCATTCTGGCCAGCACCATCCACTCCTCGGGGCCCTCCTCATCCCCCTCGGCCTGGTCGGGCTCCTCGAAGAGCGCCTCCTCGGCGGCTATCTGAGCAGCCGCTTCGGCAAGGCCTTCCCTTGCGGGTTGCTCGGCGACGAGTCCGGCTGCCTCGAAAGCTTGCTTCCAGGTGCCTGCCCCCTTCGCCTGCTCCTCGGTGCGCCACGCCGTGTGCAGCAGCACTTGGACGCGGTAGTACGCCTCGTCACGGTCGTCATTGCCGGTCAGCTTGGTGCGGGGGAACACACGGACGATCGCTTCCTTGCGATTCCTTGTCCATTTCCGCCTATTCAGGGAGAAAGTTTTAGCGACCTGGAACAATGTCATGTTGTTCATTTCGGGCCGATCACGTGTTTGATATTCTTGAACAAAAGCATGATAAGTGGCCTCTGCAACATCGCCCACGCCGTCGTCCTGCTCGGCCTGGTCGGCCTCAGCGTCGGCCCGGGCTGCAGCGCCCTCCGCGGCCTGGGCGGGGTCATCGACGGCCTCCTCGGCGTCGGCCTCGGCGCCGCCTTCACGCAATGGAACCCACCGGGTTTTGCTCAAGTTCACGACAACGAACTTGCGCGACGACATGTGCAGCGGCTGCCCTGTAAGGATGTGACAGACCTCCTGGGCAGAATAGTCCCGCTCAGAAACAGTTTTCATTAAGAGCTTTTGGATTACAGATTTGGCCGAGTCGGCCTCTCCGCTACCCTCCAGAACGGCTTTCACCAGCTCCGCGCACGGCTGCGACCTGGGCTCACCCTTGGCAGTGTACTTGGCTATGTACCTGAGAATAAAACCCATAGACAATATGGGTGTAGCATCCATATTAGCTCTCCACAAAGTTATCACCCACTCGATGTACTTGTTTAGGAGAGAGTCGTTGCGCGCAGTCACAAGTTCCCATAGCCCTTGCTCGTTCTCAAAAAGCCTTGTTATGGGCTCTTCCTGGAAGGGAAACTTAAATCTACAGACCGGTTGGCCCGTGGCCTTGTCGATTCGCTGGCAGTAACCATTTGAACACTTGTGCCTTTGCACCCTGTTCAGCAGTTCGCCAAGGTCACGAACCGGGTCCACGACTTGGCTGAACTTTTTCCTGCAAGGATGGACATCAGCCGGAGGAAACTCTTTTCCAGGGTTTGTCGTCGACACCAGCCTGTCAAAATAGTCAATGACACTCTGGCGGTGCTCCGGGGTGGCCTGTGAAAGGTTGCTCACATCCGGTGCATCACGGTGCCAGAGAATGGCGTGGATGTGAGGGGAGCCCCTGTGCTGGTACTCAAAGCGGAACCAATAGTCCACAAGATCATACTTTTGACGGTATACCTTTGTAATGAAATACTTAGCTCTTTCAGAGAAAAAAGTGTCAGCTATGTGCGGATTCTCGCACAGTAACTTTTGGCGCCGAGCGTCCGTTATGGTGCTGACATCCTCCCCGGGGGCGAGCAGGCGAAATAGATCCTCCCAGTGGAGATCAGCAGCGCTAAGGGTCAAAAAGAGAGTTGGCACCCCTAGCTGGTTAACCATGTCAAGCAACTCACCACAGCGGGCGTGCCAGAACTGCCTGGTGCCCTTCATTTTGTTGCCGTGATACAACGCCTGCTTAAGGATGTTCCTCTGGTTTGTCTGGACAGCTCGGCGGAGGTCCGCGGCAGTCATGTCGCGACACTGCGGATTGTTTCTGACAAATACTTGCCCGTTGGTCAGAGCACTCCACCGCATCATTGAGTTCAGGGCGAAAAACCTGAATGTAGGGTGACACGCAAAACGCCTATCAGAGTATTCAATTAAAAACCTGAAATACTCAGCCATGTTGACCTTGGTGGGCCGTCCGCCAAGGTAATCGGCCCTGCCATAGGGAAATAGCGTAGGGTAGGCCATGGTAATGTAGCCATCTGTGGTGAACTCATTGACTGCCAACTGGCCAATGGTGGGCCAGTTCACCGTGGCGGCCACCTGGTCGTCCTGGTGCACGGGCTGCACCATGGGCATGCACGTCACGTGGACACCGGCCTCCGCCTCCTCTGCCTGGGGCCCCTCCGCAGGCCCGCCACCCGGGGGCGCAGCTGCAGCTCCAGGTGCGGCACCTGCGGCGGCAGCTGGGGGAAGGCGTGGGCGCTCGTCTATGCCCCGAACCTGGAGAAAAGCATCACCGTCATCAGGGAGCTCGTTGAGATTCTCCTCGGATATCTCTACGTCACGATAGTAACGGTGATGGTGCTTGAGCCACACCAGCGCGGCGCGGACGCGGCCCGCCCGGACCTTGAAGTCCACATGACCCTCGGCGCCCTGGGTGCGCACCGTGATCAGGGAGGTCAGGTCGGCCAGGCGGTGCGGCAGCGTGGAGGCCAGCCCCTGCACGTCCTGCGGGAAGTTAATTATGTTTCCCGAGTAGCCATACTGGCCGCCCCTTACCTTGTACACAGACACCACGGGGTGCACGCGAGCAATGAGCTGCTGCTCTATGTATGTCAAACCCTGCAATTCGGCGGGGACCTCGCCGGGGTACATCAGGTTGTCGGCACTGAATTTACGGCACCTGCCGCCACGGCAGCCTGGGGCCAACTCCCCTCGCTCCGTCATGACGGCCCGGCGGCAGTTAGGGCAGGCGTTCATGCTCAGAGCCGCCATGGTGGCGTCAAACAGCTCCTCGAGGGTGGCCGGCCTGGCCGCGCCAGGGCCAGCAGCAGCACCTGCAGCACCTGCAGCTGCGCCAGGGCCCGCAGCGCCCTGGGCCCGGCCCTCCCCGCCGTCCTCCGCAACATCGAAGTTGACGGCACGGCGGCGCAGCATGCGCTGGACGTTGTTGTGGACGGCCCGCTCGGCGGTCTGCGCCTCCCGCACGTCCATCATGAGCGCAGCTGCCCGGGCGCGCCGCTCATCTGCTGCCTCGGGAGTCTGCAACAAACGATCATTAGCGTGCCGCGCCGCGTCGAGGGCGCGGGCCTCGTCGCGGGCCTCGGGGCTCTGCTGCTCGCGAGACGCGGCATGGCGGTCGGCGTCCTGCGCACGGCGCGCCTGGGCCTGCTCGGGAGTGGCGTCCCGACGGGCGAGGCCGTGGCGCACGGCGTCCACAACGCGACGCGCCTCGGCCTCCTCCGGGGTGGCCTGCTGCCGGGCCGCGGCGTGGCGGGCAGCGTCCACAACGCGACGCGCCTCGGCCTGCTCCGGGGTGGCCTGCTGCCGGACCGCGGCCATGTGGACAGCGGCCCCCACACGACGAGCTTCGGCCTGCTCCGGGGTGGCGTGCTGACGGGCGGAGGCGTGACGCTGAGCATCCTCGGCGCGGCGCTGCTCGACTTCCTCCGGGGTGGCCTGTTGGCGGGCGCGGGCCATCTGCTCGGCGTTCCTCTCCCGCCGTTCATCCTCCTCCTCAGCGGTCTCCCGCTCCCGTGCACGCTTGTACGCGTCAGCCTTGGCCCTAGCCTTGGCCGCTGCACTCTTCGACCTCTTCGGCATCTGAACATGCAACAAGTCTTAGAATTAATAAATCTTGCAGCAATATATAAATGCAATAAATCTTAGAATTTGGAGAAAAACAATGCAACAAAACTACACTAATGAAGAGCTTAGTACAATCAAAACATAAGTCAGCAACCATGTAGTATAGTTAACACCAAGAAGGTGGTGTAAATTTTACTGTTAATTAAAAAAAGGATACTGGCATTGTGTCCAGAAAACCATTAGAGTAATAAATTCAAACCTTTGTTAATTTAAAAGTCAAAAGTATTATTAACATGTCACATTTATTTCATAGGGATTTTTAACTAACAGAGAAACGTGAAAGAAAAAGAAAATATTTCTGTAATAATAGTAAAAACAGACAAAGATTTGAAGTCCAAACAGAAAATAGAATGTCTTGGAAAGTACATCATCACTATGTGTGCTGATGGTAATTAAAATAAGTCATAAGTCTTAACTTTTGGAATGATATATTACAGAAAATTCAAATTGTAGAATATTTTTTTTCAAAACATTTTAACAATAAATAGTTACTCATGGAGTGAATGGCAGAGGCAATATTGGTGGACTGAAGGTTCTGGCAAAACGTTGTACTCGCACATAACATTCCAGAAGCGTTCCTGTTCAATAGAAAGCTGGTGCCTAATATTCCTCTCATACTTGGCATGCATTTTCACAAAAGCAAAATTACTGTAATCATTTAAAAAAAAAAACTATGAAGTACACTCTAAAATACTAGGGACAATTTTTGTTCCTAATTGAGCACGAATCCGTGCATACGCAACATGTGTACGATTTCGTTCCTAATAATGGAGTAAAACTGCACAATTGCGCACTTTTACTTCTTAATATAGGAAAGAAATCGTACACATGCTGCGTATGCACGGATTCGTGCTCAATTAGGAACAAAATTGTCCCTAGTATTTTAGTGTGTAGAAGCAATTGCAAAGTGCAGAGTGAAAAAGTGTAAGATGGAAAGGCAGACAGACAAACTCTCACACAACTCTTTTTGAAGTTTACTTACTTGGCCATGTCGATCCAATCCCGTAGAGACATTGTTCCCATGGACAGCAAGCCAGATATCGGCAAACTTCTAGAGGCGATATTATCTAATTGAATGATATCGTAAACTATACCTCTCTTTGATAGCATGAAATTCCATACGAGCACCATTACTAAAAACATTAAGAAACAATTAAATTAGTACAGCTAATTCAATGTGCAGATAGTAGTTGTGTACAGTGCAATGTCATACAGACAACTCACACACAACTGTTTTCGAACTTTAGTTACCTGACCGTTTCATGATCCAATCCCGTAGTGAAATCATTTTCCTGGCCACCAGGCCACTTACGATAAAGGCGATATTGTCTAAATGATAAATACCGTCAAGTATTCCTCTCATTTTTGGCTAGAATTTCCATACACACATCATTACTAAAAACATTAAGAAACAATTATATTAGCACAGCTAATTCAATGTGCAGACAGTAGTTATATACAGTGAAATGTCATACAAACAACTCTCACACAACTGTTTTCAAACTTTAATTACCTGACTGTTTCATGATCCAATCCCATGAGGGCATTGTTTTCCTAATTAAAAACGGATTTAAGCCTCTGTTTTTCAGGTATGTAAGAAATTCCCATTCTATCAAGTTTCCTGCTGCTCTGACATAACCTTTACTATACTTTAGCAGTTTTATTTGTGTACATCACAGTTGACACGCCCAATGTCACTCTGAAAGTTATAAATACATTTCACATCACAAGTAGATAGTCACATTATATTTCATAATGCTGCAATTTTAATCAGTTCTTCTTAGGTTAAAAATATACTCACAAAGGCCATTTCACTTACTTTCTCATGGAAGAAGTGTTGACATTTTAAAAATAAGTATTTTGACGATAAACTGATGCATATATACATTTGTACTTTTATTAATTAAGAATATAGGATGCCATATAATTATGTGGATAAGAAATCGTCAATAAGATAAAACCGCTTTAGATATATTTCCAAAGAGAAATGGGAACCAAAGCAGAAAAACGAGAAAAACATACTGACGTCATTTTGAGGTAGGTCACGAGCGACAACCTAACCAACTTCGGCTCTCAAAGGTGGGTCGGTGAGCCGCAGGGCTTGCCCACTCCCGAGTTCCAGGTTTTCTGCGTCTCTCTCTCTCGCACCAGAGGGCGTCTTACGTAAAAAGAGAGACAGAGATAGAACCCTGAAAGTCGGGAGCGGACAGACACTGGTGCGCCGCTCGGTCGTCGATCAGTCGGTGCGAGAGAGATAGCGTCCATTTGAATAGCATACGTTTGTCTCTCTCGCACACCGACCTATTTCCACAATTCGGAGCGACGGGAAAATTACCAAACCTCGTCGGGACTACGAAACGAATTGAGCGGGCTGGACTCAGACGCAAACAGTAGGCAAACAATTTTACGATACGTAAACGACAACCTCACAAAAAGAATGAACCATTGCACACAAAACTGCATGAAATAAACATTATCAGATCAGCTGATCGGCAAACACAGCTGTCCGCCTGAGGGACTCGCGGTCACATCACGACACACGGCACCGAACCAATTTACTTTCAAAATTTGTGGTGGTCACTCTATAATACTACATCGATTATGTGAATACACTTACGTCTCAAGGAATCCGATAGTAACACTAGAAACTTCACTGCCGAAACACTTCCACACAATCACAATACTTCGAAACGAAGATTCAGTTCCAATCAGCTGACAAGCAAGATGGCGACGAAACTGGGACGGGGCAGAGTTGGTTTTCGTGCAGGTGGCCCGATCCCCCGCCCCGCCCCGCCCCCCACCCCTCCCCGCCTCCCCATTCCCCGCTTGCTACACAAGCGTGTACGAGCTGTTATTCTGACAATCAGTTTGTTGTTTTCGCACAATATACTCGCGAAACTTCGGAGAAAGTATTCCGCAGCTCTAAAACTAACGAAATTATGTTTCTCCTCCTCAATCAATCGTTCCATCATAAGAAAGAAAGCATTAAAGTCGTGAGGTGGTTGACGTGTTGACGCAGTGTGGCGGCACCACCGAGAGATGGCGCTGGCCGCGCTCGGCAGCGTATCACCCAATCACAGCACGCTAGCCAACATAACGATAATTAAAGCTTCCAATTCAAAATAATCGTTCCAATATTTCAAACTTTAGCAATCGGAAAAAAGTAAGCGAATTTTAAAGCGCTGACGCTAGTAGATTGCGGAACACTACCGCTTTTTACGATTACTTCTGTACTTTTAGAGGAGAACCGGCTAACACAGACTAACAGACAGACAGACAGACTCACGACC
>JAHWGI010001058.1:0-163456 GCA_029379305.1 Frankliniella fusca | reverse complement strand
TCGACGACCATCCTGTACCGTATGGGAGAAGGCGAAAAATATGAATGTGGTCTTTACAAGGATGGTTACAATCCTTTGCGTACAAACGAGCATATGTATAAACTGGGTGTGACTGAGAGATACGGAAAGTGTTACCCCCAGTATAAAATGAAGGCTACTCGACTGCGATCATTTGAAGGTTGGCCAAACGAGCAAGTGATAAGTGCAGAGACATTGGCTGATTGCGGATTTTTCTGGTCGCAAGCAGAGGACAAAGTGATATGTTTTTGGTGTGGTGGCGGCCTAAAAGACTGGGACGCTGGTGACGATCCCTGGGTGGACCATGCAAAGTGGTTCGGCCGTTGCAGTTATGTGCTGGAAAGGAAGGGGATCGACTTTGTGCAGAGCGTTCATGATCAGGTATGTGTTGTTGTTTGTGTTTTAAAAATACTGAGTGAATCAGCACTGTTGTTTTTTAATACGTGCTGTTTTCTTTTAGCTGTTTACGGGAGATGTTGTCATTCATTCGACGAGCAAGACAGAAGAGACGAACATGAATACGTCGTGTAAAATATGTCTGGAGGAAACTGTCAACACTTTGTTTTTGCCTTGTAGACATCTTGCATCTTGTGATGTGTGTGCGTCTTCAGTGATACAGTGTGTGATATGTAGGAAATCGATTGAGGCGACTGTGAGAGTGTATATTGCATAAAGGTTTTAATAAAAAAACAAAAACAACAGAAGTGGATGATATCGTTGTGTTATTTTATTTCTTACACCTTTTACTACATGATTGAGAGTGTTTCATTTGTACATCGTCACATAGTTTAACATTTCGAGAGTATCGTTGAAACATTTTTTCCACAAGAATATCATTTTTTTCACAATTTTTTGAAAAGCAATTTACAAAATCTTGAAGAGAGAGTCCATGCGATTTAAACAGGATATACATGACGCAGTAGTGTCCGCACACGGACGAATTCAGAGCTTGCAAGTCAATATGATTATATGTCCAGGTTTTACAGATACGGGTGAGGAATCGCCTGTGTGAAGCAACAAAAGGTTTGACGCCGTAACTGTCAAAGTATTCGCCGTGTCCGCATGCATCTACGGAAATGGCGAGCCAGTGGGTTCCAGGTTTCGATATGGGATCAGAGTTCACGATGAAAAACGCAGGCCTGGAAGCGATGGCGTTAGGAAGAGTGTCAGCGGCAAACACGCCGCAAAAATATCGCGACGCGTGCGCGTCTTGACGCAGAAAGTTTTCGAGTTGATCGCCGTCCATGTTGTTCACACGTTGTAATCCACGACGACGTGTCGATCCTTGGAGATTTCGACGAGATTGTCAAATTCTGAATAGACGACACAGTTCACTGCGATAGGCAGTTCAGCACGAAATCGCACATCGAGTCTGACGACGCCTTGTTTTTGCAGGTTCCAGTGGGCTTCGTGCGAGCTCAGGTCGGGCGTGAGGTCAAAGGCGTACAAGGTGTACCCGTTTCCGTATTCGTCGTAGCTTATATTGTTTCCTTCATCCTTCCAGTGAATTCCTGTACCACAGAACAGCGTGTTGTACGCTTGCATGTATGTCCCCTTGGAGAAATCGGGAGTGAGAGGCACAGCAGGAATTTGTTCCGTGTCCACGTAAAGCACCATATAGTTCAGATCAAAGTTTTGGTAATTAAAAGGGTTATGGTGATAGGATCCGTTGAATGCAATGTTCGACACAAATCCGACGACAATGCGTTTGGGGATTTGTCCGATATGCAGATTAGCGATGGTTTTATCACGCAGTCCCGCGGGGATGGTGATGGTTTTGACGTTGGTCCTGGTGAGCGGGTATCTTGCGGGTGCGTGCTCAAGTGCTTGAGCGTGGGCCAGGTTGAGGCTGGGTGACAATTCAACTTTCCGGAAGAAAAGCGTAGCGTCGTGAATGATGATTTTCTCGTTTTTATTCGTTGACATGAGAGCAAAGGCGTCTGCGCTGCGCGTGAGCTTGATGGTTAAGTCCGTGTTGGGCAGGAGGAATTTTGCTTGATTCGTGAGGAAATCACAGTGCAGTGGGTCCCATCAGTTCGAACATACGACTGTTTTTCACTAGTTTTCGCCTGGCTGCGAGTCCTTCGTTTTTGTCACCAGCAAAATCGTCCATGTGTCCTGCAGTGTCCTTGAACCATCCTCTCATGGTCATGTGAGATTCCTTGGCGCTTCTGTCATATCCGAGGAGGGCTTCGATGTGTGCCCGGTACGGATAAGTGAGAGATGATTGACTGACGACGGTGTTTCCGATCGTGACATCCACTTGAGAGAAGATGGAATGCAGTCCCGTAGTTTACGAGTGACACATCGCTTTCTTTGTCCTTAAGTTTCGAACCGTCGGCTTTGACAACTTCTGCCACGATGTGCAGCATGTTGTGCGCGGCATCAATGAGCGCGTTTGTACCAGGAACGTGAAATGTCATAGTGTTGGACTGGGTGTATCCGGCAGTGGGTTTACATGCCTGCTGCCTGGTGCGTTCGATATTTCCGACGGTAGAGGGCAGAGTCCACAGGTCCACTTCGCTCCTCATGGCTTCGGTTGAGGATGGGTGAAGTAACGCCATTTTTTTTTAGCGGCTAAAGATGTCGTGGATGAATCGTTGCGCAGTCGCTCGTGACTTGATGGCGTTATTAGAGCTTCTGGTGTTGGCCCGGCGAGTGACACGGCCCGACTGTGTCGCCCTCCTTTTCGAGGCTCGTTTTATACCATTTCCAGACATATTGCCATTATTCATCATTCTGTCGATGAGATGGTGTCCTGCTGTGGCGGCGTGGCGCTTCACACTTTCCACGGGGTCGTTTCCTTGTCCGATGTCCGAAAAAATACCGGGTACAGCTTTGAGGGCTTCTCTCCCTACTGTTTTGATGACAGAGCCGACGGGGCCGCCAAGGAAAGGTAGCACCGTTCTGAATAGACCGCCTAGAAATTGTCCGACACCGTGTCCGCGCTGGTTAGGTATGCCGCTGAAATATCCCATGCCTTGCCCCGTCTGGGCTTGACGTATAAAATATTCACTGTAGTGAGACATCTTTAGATCTTGCGTTTGAAATGACACACCAGGGTCAACGTTCCTGAATGGAATGGTGTCAGTTCTCCAGTGTCCGATCTTATATGGACTTCCAGTTCGTCAAACGACTTGGTGGCGAGATCGTGATAAATAGGATGTTCACAGAGGTGAGAAGTCATGGAACCAAATCGGGCTTCCGAGTTCATGGGGATTGTGCGCAGTAGCGGTGCTCTTGTGTCTCCGACAATCTGGTCCTTGAGAATATTCATGTAGATAAACATTTGCTCTGGTTTTCCGAGGGTCAAGTCGACGGGGCGTATGCCCTCAATGACGTCACTCGTCGAGAACGGTCCTGGGAAAGGCAGGCCGAGTTGTGCGGCGAGACGCGGTGCAAAGTATACGACAGAGCTGCGGAGTCCTTTGAGAGCTGCGATGTGGAAACATTTTTCTTTGGTCAGTCCCACAAGGAAGTTGATGCACACCGTGGTATTGTTATCGCCAATTTTTCCGCAGCTTTGAGATGGTGTATTGCCGTCCAGGGTATAGTAGGTATTCAATGGCTTGAGCACGTCGGCGATGTGTTCGGTGAGTGACTGGGCCGTCGTGTAGAGTCCCGGACGCAGAGAGAATTTGAATTTCAAAGAGGAAGTCGTTGAATTTCTGTAGTCGTAAGGTTGTGCGTCAACGACAAATCCTGGTCCTTCTTCACGTTTTGGCGGTTTGGGGATATACGTTCCCTCTGGTACTTCATAGATTTCAATCCAATTTTCACGCTTCTGCACATTGATGAGCGTGTTGGGGTAATGCGCTTCGAGTAGTGCGACTTGCCATTCCCCATGCAGTTCGCATCGTTGAGGTAGATGCACTTTAAACTTGGATGTTTTGTTTTCAGGATAAAGTACTCCCGACGCGTTGGAGGGTAACACCATGTGAAAACTGTTCTCGGCCATGTTGCTCGTTCGCGTGTCGCGCACAGACTGGTGGCTCGAGTAGATGGACGGTGCGTATTATAGGATATCCTTTTCAAAAATCCAGGAGCGAGAGGAGACAGGGTAGCCTTGCCAATGCACGAGTAGTTGTTTTTTCGGGCCCTTTCCTTTGGTGTCTACGACGTGATCAATTTGAAAGGCTGTGGGTTTCTTTACTTTGTTGAGTTCCCAGGAATAAAAATGTCCTTCTATTTCCTCGTTATGATCGATGTCGGCGATCTTGTACACAGGCTGTTGATGTGGAATGATTTTCACAATCTTGAAAATTTCTTCAGTCCAATTAAAATGTGTTCCTTTTTCAAACATTTGTTTTTCTCTTGAAATTCTGACGTGATCTCCGACTTTGAGTCTAGGCTTGACGGGTTCGCGTCGCAGATCCCCGTAGAGTGTGTTGTACACTTGCATGATGTTATTTTCATCACTCGCTTCGGCAGGCGTCATTTTAATGCTTCTGTGTGTTTTATGGTTGTAAGCATGGGTGATGTCGGCAAGGACCCCGTCAGTATAATTATACTGTCCTGTGCGCGTGAAATATCTTTGCATCCACATTCTCAGCGTGCGAATAAATCTCTCTGCTACAGAGCACTTCGTTTGGGGGTTTTGGGTGTGAAAATATTCAATGCCATGTTCTTTTAAGAATTTTTTGACAGTCGTATTGTTTATTTCGCGTCCTTTGTCTGAGAGGAGTACAGCACATCTCCGAGTTGTCATATCAAACAGGGTTTGTAAAGCGTAAACGATCGTAGCTGCTTTCTTGTCTGGTATGGGTACCGTCCACGCGTATTTGCTAAAGACGTCGATCACAACAAAGATGAATCGTTGGGATTGATTGTGGTCGGCAATGGAAGAACAGTCCATTAAATCACATTGCCAGCATGCGTCGATAGTGTCTGCATACGTTTTATTGCGAGGAAAATTTTTCCTCACATTTTTGTGCAGAGTATAAGCCCTCTGATCATCGAGGTAGTCATTCACGGTGTCTTGAGACAGATTGGAGGCTTTCTTCAACCTGGCTGGTGTGCTGAATCCTGCTGGATGTCGGGTGTCGTAATAGATCCGATCAAGGTTTCCATTTTGCCCATCCTCTTGAGAGAGACGTCTTCTGACAGGCGGATGTGAAGTCGTCTGGGCGGGCGGGCGTGCGTGCGGGCGGGCGGGCGTGCGTGCGTGCGGGCGGGCGGGCGTACGGTCCGGGCGGGCGTGCGTGCGTGCGGGCGGGCGGGCGGGCGGGCGTGCGTGTCCCGGCGCGTCCCCGGCGTCTCCCCGGCGCGTGTCCCGGCGCGTGTCCCGGCGCGTGTCCCGGCGCGTCCCCGGTGCGTCCCCGGTGCGTCTCGGCGGCGCGGTACGGCGCGATGAGCGGCGTAACATCCCGGAATGGAATACCGGAACCGCTTTGTTCTTGCATGAATTCGCGATATTGTGCGTTCTGAACGAGTTCTCGTGAGCAATGGAGAGATTTTAGCGTTTTGACGAATGGCATCCAGCCCACGGCCTGTGCTTTTTTACGTGCTCGCACGGCGTCGGAAATCAAATCCACAATGTTGGCTTGAGGAATGATTGTTCCAGAGATGCTGACTTGACCGCGGGTGTCCCACGAAAGCAGAGGACGGACCCGTGGTGTCGCCAAGAAGTCCACGAGTGCACTGGCTAGTCTTTGAGCTTTAGCGGGGACAATACTGTTGATCTGTGATCGCAACGCTGTCGTGTCGATTTCTGAAACATCTTCTGTTTTCTGTTGGTCACTAGGCACGTGCAATTCGAGAGGTTTCTGATTTTCTCTTACGAAATGCAAGTAACGTTGTAAGGCTTGGTTGTACATTTTCCATTTCGAGTCGTCTCCTTCATTTTTCATCGCCAAAATGTCTGCGATGCTCGTGTCTAGCTCAGATGCGACGGCCCCTGGCGTGCGACCTGTCTGCGCGCCTTGCAGCCGCGAGACGGTCTCGTGAGGCACGAGCACCAATTTCTTACAGTGTTCCATCTGCATATTACGACTTGCTGAACAGCAGGTTTCCAATAGCTGGACCGAGCACACTCAAAAGGAGCGGTATGAAAAAACCACCTCCTCGTTGCACTATTCTCTTTTTTTCCTTCCACGACTCTCCTTTACGAGCGAGTTGACGCAACTGACCCTTGTATTTTTCGAGCTTCCTTTTATTTGCAGGCGAGACGGGGATACGCCCCGACAGAAAATTCAAGGCGATTTCACAGAGTGCATAAATGAGATCCTTGTCTGCAGATTGAAGCAGGGCTTTGCGAGTTTTCGTGTCGACGACAGCCAGAGCACGTAGTACTGCGTGATGTGATTTTTTCTTCTGCGTCGCCGGCGGCATGATGCACTTCCAGCCGAGTCAGAGCTCGGCGCACTTCTGATTAGGAACGATGAACAAGTTCACTTTTATACTTGTTTTTCGGGATATAAACAACGGTGTTTTCATCGGGGAAAATGTTTGTCCTGAGCCTCAGGTGTTCTTGTTGGCGAACGTGAAAATCAAACAGGAGATACGAGTGACCATCACGCGTAGCGTCTGTGTAAGCTTCCATCAGAGCTTTAAAATTGGGGGGATCGATTTGAAGTACAAAAGACCGTACTTGTGCCAAATCACGGGCAGTTTTCATTAAAATGCAATAGTGTGCTTGAAGACTGATTTCTCGCATATTTTTGGGGAAGATGCATTGTGAAAGAAGCCAGAAGCTTAAATTTCGGTGATGGGAACCCTTTATAGCAAATTTTAAAAATTCAGGATTTTTCAATTCAGACATGAAATCGTCACAAATAAGTAGTTTAGGCCCTGCGTTAGGCGGGAACTGATCCATCGTGGGGATGCCTTCAACAAATCGAACTTGGGGGTCGCTATGTGACAACTCCTCATAACATTTTTGCCACTCTGCATAATGCCATACTACTTCCACAAAATCGGTGTCAAACATGAGGGCCCTATTTTTAACAAGCTTGATCATTAAAGTTGTTTTCCCCGCGCCAGACCCGCCCACAAGCAAAGCATTGGAAGGGTGAGCGAAACGTATATCCATCGTGTTCGATTGTCTGCACGACACTGTGTTCTTCAAGATGAGGGTTAATCTTTTTATGCTTTTCGCAATTCTTTTTTTCATGTGTGTTCTGCAGAGTTCGCCTACAGAGTGCAGCACCTCACGGGGGTCGTGTATGAAGAGAGAAACAAGCTAGTTTTTTTATTTCTTTTATTTACATTCAGGAGACCGTGAGCACTGCCCCACAGATCACACGCGGGGTCGAGTATGACAAACAAGAAAACAAGGTATGACAATTTCTCATAGTTTTGTTGACGTTACAGAGAGCCGCCCGGGTTGCCTATTCGTCTTGTAATGTCTCTAAGAAATCCATAAGTTCGTAATCGATATCGTCCAACAATTCCGCTGTGAAACCGTAAGGGACAGTTTTATTTTGCACACGGCGTCTTTTGTTGAGACATGTCCGCCACACTTTCTGTGACGGTTTGGTAATAATTTTCCACTTTAACCTAGTAATCTGTTTTGGAATGCTGACGATCGTGCGCTCGTGATGGCCTTTGACCATGGAACATAACCTATCAAATGTCACCAAATTCGAACACGAGCCGTCAATAGAAATTCCGCGAACTTTGATGCAAGTTTTTAATTTACTCATGTCTGAGTTCACAGCCACTTTAAAAGCATAATTCTTACAACCTCCGGAAACAAAACTGACAATCATAGACCTCTCTCCAAATCGTTCGGTAATTTCATCCGAAAGAGATCCTAAACTCTGGCCAACAACGGGTTCTGGGTAGCCTGGCTTGGAAATGAAGCAGATGGAATCTGAAGTACAACACAACAAGGTTAGTTTTCCTTTCATAATAATAATAATAAAAATAAATCATGAAATGTCCATCAGTGATTTGAATTCTTTTTTTAATAGGACTCACCAGTATCATGATACAGTGCTCGTTCATCAACGATGGATAAATATTCATAAAGCATGAGTCGTCCATGACATGTAGTGAATGCAGCATGAACTAATGAAGTTGTCCTCAAGCTGTCTTCCATATCTGCATGTGGTGTATACACTACTTGAATGAGATCATCATCCAGAGGCATAAGAGAAGAAATTTCGATGGTCGAATCTTCTGTGAGTCTTGTCAGTTCTGCATAATTTCTCACAAACTCCGTCTTACTTCTCAATGTTTTTTCTCCCAGTTTACCCCCTGAAAAAAGAAAACAAACAGTGTAAATTCATTCCAATTTCATAATAATAATAATAAAAATATGATTCATAACTCAAAGTAATTATACTTACAAAAAGAATTCAGGATCAGTTTGGCAAGAAATCTTTTGCCTGGATTCCTCTCAAACTTATCTTTGTTGAGTCTGATTCCATCTTTTTCCAAATGGTATCGAATGTATTCGTCTTTGTCGTTTTCTGTCACAACATGACTTGGCCAACCACTTGCCTCTATTTTCATGGCCATATTTTCTCTCACATAAGAAGTAAACATTCCATCTTTTCCTGTGACAGGATCATACTGATTCCCTGAATCATATTGATAAACTTCATGAATTTTTCTAACTGTATATTTCTTTTCGATTGCTAGATGAAACTCTGGTGCACACCAAGTCCCCAGAAGTTCTCTCTCATGGTCTGCATGGTGGCAATCACTCTGATTCATGGTTTCTGCACAAGTTCTACAGAGTGGAAACATCAGTTTGTTGCAACATCTATAAGGCAGAACGGGAAGGAAGAGATCTTGTGGGGGCAAGACCGTGGCTAAAATAACACCATTCAAGTTTTCAACAGCAGGCATATCTCTATCTCCATCAAGATAAATTTTCGGATGGCCTTCAGGATACCATTTGTGATATTGTACAGAGGGGTATTCACTTATCACATCATAGAGTTTGATTGATTCTCCTTTGCTCAAATCCGCTTCATATGCACTGTAAAGGGCACTAGTTCTACCACCATAAATAGCATCACGAAGCTTCAAAGGTTCAATTCTTTTAAAAGCGTGATTTTTAAAAAACTGAATGACTTGTTCTTTATTTTTCAAGTCATGCTGAAATTCACAACCCCATTTTTCAATCACAACATAACCATGATCTCTCAACTTTTTTGTAATGAACCTTGTTTTTTCATAAGGATCTTCTTGCGACCTCCCCCTGATTTTACTTCTGGATGTTTCATCGGGGATACAACGTTTGCAGAGATGGAAATAACAGCCGTGATACTGATACACTCTCTTCTCAACACTGCCATCAGGTAAATCTAGTTCAATATACCCGTCTACTTTATATTTGAGCACAATTTGTTCACGACCATTTTCAGCTGTCAATATTTTTTTCCCAATCAGATGGGATTCATAATCTAACCATTTTAATGCTTCAAAACTTGCTTTATCTCTGCCCCTATAGCCTCCTCGAGGGACAATGCCAATACGGCTGTTACCCAAGTGATTTTTTCTGAAGTTACACATGCAAGCAGAGGAAAGAGTCAGACATTCTCTCAAAGGATCAAACTGTGCAGTTTCCATAAATAATCTTCTGAAATTTTCCATGGCTTCACGGAGTATTTGCACATCTGATATACAGTAAGATATAATTTCCTCTTTAAACTTAAAGACAAAATTGTTGTTGACATGTTCATCATACCATGAATTAAATTCACTCAGCTCTTTCTCACAAAAATTGTTTGTACAATACAATTCCTTATCTAAAATTTTACCTTCATAGTTATAAAACTCTTTTCTATTGGCTAAATGAGGGAAATAACCTTTCTTCAGTTCAGTAAGGCCAAATGCCTTTGGAAGAGAACTCAGTCTTTGAGGTAGAAACATAATGGAATCTTTAAAATGGAGTCCTTCAGTCTTTAGACTTAACACTTTTGCACCATTCAGAACAACAGTAGGAGGTATCTGACGCCTCTTTAATTCTTGAAACACAAAAAAATTATCAAAATTTTTGGCGTTATGAGCGAAAATTGTCACCTCTGTTTTTTGTTCGCTGCACAACGCCTGAAGAAAATCGAGAAAATCAGAGACAACGTTGGCGTTGTCTTCAAAACCTTCAAACACATGTTGTCTTACTCCACAAGAGTGACAATTATTTTTGATGTTTGCATCATGTTCACAATCTTGACACACATGTTGACAAATCAACAGATTTGGTTTGTGTTCAAACCACTCTGCTTTACATTCATACTGCTGACTTTGATCAGTTTCAATGTCAAAATATAATCTAATCATACGAGTGTTCTTAGGGAGTGGTTTAGGTTCCCACGGCATCATGTAACATTTGTGATTCGCTGGAACATATTCTGTACAGTATTTACAAATTTTAAAACCACATCTATGCTGTTTCACTTTTCTATTTAATACATAGGCTTGCTCACAGATCCCACAAAACTTTTTGATTTGACAGACACTCTTGTTTTGACCATTGACTGTCTTGTGATTTTCCAAACAGACTGGCCCCGCAAACCATCGACCGCAGTCAAAACATTTTATGAGAGGATTGTCTCTCTTTTCATGATATTCATCACCCTCACAACGATCACAAGTCAAAAGGCATTTGTGAATCTTATCAGTACCATAAGATTTCAGACAGTTGTCACAAAAAGTATTAAAACCTGTGGCTGCGGTGATGGAAGTCACTGCATAGTAATGATCATTATGCAAAAAGATGTACATTGTTTTTTCCTTTTTCTTATTGTCAGCATCTCTTTTATCTCCATTGAAATAGATTTCTTTACATTTTTTGTCTAAGAATACGACTATTCTATGATTGGGTCGGACAGCAGCAAATTTACAAATTTCATCATATCCACATTTGTCTGTGGGGGAAACTCCTGCTATTTCACACAAACTTAAGGATGCCTTTCGAAGCTGTTTATTCTGAGGTCGCCTTAATCTACTAGCTAAATGTTTATTTGCATTTTGAAAAAGATCCAAGTAAGCTATACATCTCGCAAGACACATATTGTCATTTTCATTTTGCGGATCAAATAGAGTTTTAGTCTGACAATGTCTCTCAATCCAGCGATCGAGACTTTCAAAAGGTAATCTCAATCGGGCACCACCTTCATTTTTTGGTACATGAATAAAAGTGAGCTGAAATGTATCTAGTACAAAATTTTCATTAGAGTTGAGAGTATTTACAAGTTTGTCCACAATAACGTTTCCAGAAAGTTGATGAACAGGACGGAGATTAAACCATAAGGGTCTATTTTCATCTGAACCTCTTAATTCTAAACAGCATTTGTCGTCTGGGTCGGCGTTTACAATTTCAACTTGACGCTGCAGCAAATCGTCAAAGAGAGATTCCAAACCCAATTGATTTTTCAGGAGCTTGTCTTGCAAATTGCTCACTTTGAAAGTCTCAGCTCGAAATGTTGTCTTGAAGCGCTGCAAGTAACGGTCCACAGAAAGTAAAAGTTCCACGGCTGGCCCGGCTGGCCCGGGCCCGGCTGGCCCGTCACTTTCTACTGCCTCTTCCTCATGCTCGTCTCCCTCCTGCTCACGCTCGCGTTTTTGCCGCGGCTGTTTCCGCGGTCTCGGGGGAGCGCTTGGTGGCGATCCCGTGCGGGGCGGTGTACACGGTGATCCCGGCGGCAACGACCCCGCGGGCGGCGGGGGCGGCGGGGGCGACCCCTCGCGGGGGCGGGGCGGCGGGGGCGGCGGGGGCGGCGGGGGCGGCGGCGGCGACCCCTCGCGGGGGCGGGGCGGCGGGGGCGGCGGGGGCGGCGGCGGCGGCGGCGGCGGCGGCGAGGGAACCGGTACCCTTCCTCCCCCCACCTGCGCGGCCGCGGGCCGCGGCGGGCGGCCCCCCACGGACCTTTCACCACCACCCGCGACCGGACAGCCGCTCTCCTGCGACACCGGTCGAGACGCTGCCAGGGCCTCCAGCCCCAGGGACACTCTCACTCTATTTCGAACGAGCGCGTACAAAAGATGCACTGAGCTGTCTGATTTTTGATGATAGATCAACTGGTTCAAATAAGCACGATACCCAGACTCTAACACGTCCAATAGGTACAGATCTTGAGGTACCTCTCCCCACTCACAAAGAATGTTCATTAATCTTTGAAACACTTCCGCCTTGAGCTGTTCCGGTTCATACATGTGATGGCGCCAGTTGTCTAAAATCTCACTTACATTTTCCATGTTGACGCGTTAAACTCGTTCGCCACACTGCTCCCCTAGGCCCACACTCAGCCTGCGCATAGGGCAAAGGGTGTGGGTGTAGGGGGGAGGACATCCAATCAAAATTCGACTCATGCAGGGTGGGGGGACCCTTACGCCAATCCCGATGGATTGCTGCTAGACCAAGGGTTTAAGGGCCCCCCAGCGGCTACAGGTGGGAGAGGGGATTCACCAATCACCGGGGGCGAGGGGGCACGGGGGCGGTGGGGGGCGTCGGTCGCGCCAAGCGAGCGCCCGGCCGAAAGGCTTCATGTATGGGTGAGGGGGGAAAAGGGGGCGGCGGGGGCGCGGGTCGCGACAAGCGAGGGCCCGGTCAATGGGGTGGGGGGAGTAAAGGATTCATCTGGACCACACTCCAGTAGATCCCAGCAGACACAAAAATCACTCGTAATCGCGACTTTGCCAGACACACTCGTGCCTTGCTCCGCTGCCCTGCTCGCGCTCGCGCTTCTCCGCCCCCGTGCCACTATGTCTGGACAGTCACCGAAGAGATTCAAGAAGGCCGCCGCGCGCCGTCGCCTGCAAACTGGCGGGCGTAAAGCCGCTCCGGAGCCCTACCTTCAACACCGTGAGGGTGTTCAGACCCTCTCCCAGGAGCTGGGGGTGAGGACCCTGGACGAGATGCCCGCCGTGCCGTCCCCCGCGCCCTCCTTCCATCACCCTGAGGATGTTGAGAGCATTCTACGGGATTTGGGCGTGGGCCAGGACCCCGCCGAGCTGCCGGTGCTGCAGGCCTCGCAGCTCAGTGACCTGCTGGACATGGCCTCGGCACCAGAGCCGGAGGTCATCACCATACCGGACACGCCGCCGTCCACCAGCTCCTCAGGGGTCTCCACGATGGTGGGGTCCAGGACCCCGCCCCCACCTCAGCCCGCGCCCCCCGTCGTCACCCTGGATGATGATGATGACGAATTCTTGGCGCAAGTATTAGACCCGCCCCAGGACGACTTCGAGGCGCCGGTCATGACAGTGGCCATGGAGCAGATTGAGCTGAACTCGACAAAGTGTGTGCAGTTTAGTATAGACCTGTTGACCGGCCTCGTGGTGATTTTGATAAAGGGTTTGACGAGCTACGGCAGTGTGACATCTCTGAGACTTTCACCTGACGAACTGACACTACTCATCACGGACAATTATCGACAGGCAGTGGAAACATATGTGAGGAGGCGACAAATTTTTAAGCGTATCCATGTCGGGGGTATTCTAATCACAATTTTAAAAGGACTAGGCGGATCGGAACCCAACATACAATTGAAGAGGGGGGCGAAGTCAAACGTCGTCATGTCCTTCGCGACATGGCGAAAATTTTGTGATTTTGGCTTCGCCATGAATCACCTAGTTCAGAAAAAGCGGGATGCTGCAAACTTTGTCATGAAATACCTGGACACGACTGTACAGCACACTGCGACAATGTTGTTAGATGATAATCTTACTGTAGATTTCTTTAAGAAAGCGCCTGATTCACTGTTTGTGGACGCTTTGCTAAAGGCACCCGAGGAAATTGTAGAGTTTTGTAGTCAGTTGGACTATTACCTGTCAAAAACAATGGTAGACTTTACAGCTGTAAAGAATAGCTTCATCATGTATCACACATCATTCTTAAAAATAAAAATTATTGAAGAGTTGCAGAAAATGAAGGCGGAGAAGTGAATCGCTGTTTTTGTATATATGACTTCGTAATAATATGTTCAGTTATATTATTTTGATTTTGCTCTTTTTTGAATAAACATAACATTGTAAGTTAACCCCGTTTTTTGTCGTCATTTATCCTTTGATGACTTCCCTTGAAAAAAGAAGTATTGATTGATCTGAACATATCTGATAAAAGATGGATATTGATTTACCAAAAAAAATGAAAACATAACCAAGCTTTTTAAAAATGCTGATAAGATTAAATTTATTTAAAGAAGAAAAAAAACGAATTAAAAAAAATATTTACACTTGCAATTTCAAAAAAAATAATAACAAAATTAAACAAAGCTTGATACAATATTTACAACTTGATATAAAATATTTACACATGAAATTAAAATAAGTCTAGCCCCATATGAAATATTATACACACACACTCACTCACTCACTCACTCACACACTCACTCATACTCTCTCGGGGGAAAAATCAGTCACGTTGGAATCTGGAATCAAAGAAAAAACACAGATCGATAAAATTTTGTCTTTATCAAAGTAAAAGAAACCGAATCACGAAAAAGATATTTACATCGAGCAAGATTTCTGACACGGTCTATTCACGCCTTGGCTAGTGTCGTCGCGTCGTCGTCTGCTGCTCTGCTCCCTCCAGCACCATCCTGCACACAGACAGCATTATTATCAGACATCAAAATGGCCGACATCACTATATACACGCCAAACAGTCCTGACTGCGCATATCATACCTTGACGTGACGCCGCTGTGTCACACGACAAGAACCCATTCTGTGCGGCGTGACTTCTCCCCCGAGAGCCCTGCACAAGCACAAAATATTTTACAAACATATGGACATTTTAAAAATTATCGTCAACACACTTACGTTTTTACGGTTGGCATCATCATCATGGCGGCACCACGGGCTGCGGGGGATTCTGGGCTGGCGGCCCCACCCCACCCCCGCTTACCCACACCCACCCTCCCCCTCCTATTTCATCCCCCGCCCTCCCCCTCCCGCCCTCCCCCCCGCCCTCCCCTCCTCACCTAGGGGGGCCGCCCGAAATAAAGTTAATCAACGGTTTTAATTCATCCAGCGCCAATAAATCATGTATTAGGGCCGTCTGAAGAACGTGGGGTTCCAGCCACCCACTTTCCTCAAGCTCTTTTGCTAAATCAGAAGGTATGACGACCCTAAGACACGCGTCAAGGAGTCGGCACGGCGTCCAGGACGTTTTCCTCAGTGAAATCTCGCTGAATCCGTCGCTGGATGACAAATCCAGGGAAACGTACCCGTAAACAGGCCTGAACCCCTTGACGTCCACGGGCACTTCTGAATTAAAGCCGTTGTGAACTTTAATACAGGATATGTCAGGCCAGGAAACTACGAGAGCATTCAAGATGCTCTCCAGTTCCTGGCCACACACATCCTTGCTCGTCATGATGCGCAGCTCACGGACAGGCACCGTGAACCAGCGACACCATGCGTTCAACCCTTTCAGGCAACCCTCCCACACCGTCAATACCCCGTCCTCATACGTGACGGACCGCCACATTAACTCCTCCCTCACGTATGAGGACACGCCGCCCAGCCCTATGTCCCCTAACAGCATGTACAGTAGAGAGGGGAACATTATGCTTTTTATTTTACTAAATTATGCTCCAAAACTGAGGCGAATTATGCTTGAATATGCTGCAGAAATTCCCAATTTATGCTCAAAAATGCTCCAAAAAACCTAAATTTATGCTCGATTATGCTTTTTTCTTTCATTTTTTTTCTTTTTGACAGAAATGTGCTTGAATATGCTTTTTCAATCCTAAATTATGCTCCATTATGCTTGTTTAATTTGTTTTTATTACCATGCTATCCCCTCCCCGTCCCGTCCCTCTGGAGATAAAGAATAAACTGTGATTTCCAAAGCAAGGGCTGCGTTTTTAAATTAAAGAATATGTAAATGGTTAGGTAAGAATTTATTTCTTATAAAATGTAAGAATATTAAGTAAAGTTAAATTAATAGGAATAGGTTAGGATAGGTTCCTAAAGCCCATCCCCTTCCACCATACCCACTCCCACTCCCCGACCGAACCGCTTTCGGCGCTCATTTTAAAATTAACGAAGAAATTCCTAGAAGCACAGATACCGTTCTAATAGCTTCTCTGAGCAATTATGCTCCAATGCTCGAAAAAGATCGTTATGCTGCTTCAAAGGAAAATTATGCTCCATTATGCTTTTTAAAAAAGTGTATTTGAAGGGTCGTGAAGTCAAAACAGATGAAAATTATCACTTTCGGATAGTTCTGAAATATTATGCTCCAATGCTCCAAGCATAAAGTTCCCCTCTCTAATGTACAGCACTAGCAGCACCGTGGTGCTCGCTGCCTCCAACAACGGCATGACAATCTGCCTTGTTCCGATCATGATCTGTTCACACAAAAAATTTCAATCAAGATTGTAAATGAAAGCAGATGATACTAAAATCTGATTTTTATTTATTTTTGGATTTTTTTTCTGTGTTGCGCCTCGCGGACTTCGAGCCATTGAGCCATCCATCAGTCACCCCTAGGTACATTATACCCAGGGTTCGCGCTGGTTTTTGAACTTGGGAGTAAAAGCTAGCTGACACCTTATTATGTCTTGCACTTTTGTGTATTAAGGCGACGTTACGAAAATGTGCGTACGAATAATTTTATTTCAGCGCCTTCTGCACTTACAACGGGGTTTGGGTAGTCAGCCACCGTTACACATGTGTTTGGCGGGTCGACCCACCCAGAGTCTGGCACAAACTGCTATAAATGTGTTTCACTAGGGAGAGCCGCGAGCGTGGCGCCGCCGGGCGCCGGGCGCCGCAAGGCAACAATACCAAGGGTTGGAGCCTCGCCTGGTCCCTGCCTCGGCCCCGCTGGCCCCGCCTCCCCCTCCCGACCCCCTCGCCTGGCCCGCCTGGCTTCCCCCTCTCCAGGCCTGCACACGCGCCGCACGCCGCCCTGTGACAACCCGGCGCGCTCTATACTATTGCGAGAGTACAAGCCGATGAAACATCAGTTCTCTTTAGTTTCTTTTTATTTTATTTTTGCTAAGATGTATCATCTGCTAAAAACAATCAACACAAACCACTAATAAGACACCTGTAGTCACACGACACTTTTTGCACTGAATTTTTCCACTCACTAGCGTAGTGTTGTCGAACCGAAGCGATTCAGGCGGGAGACAAGCACAGACTGGCTTCGGATTTCTCTGCAAGGACCCGCCGAGTTTTACATACCCTCCCTCCTCTTCACCCCCTCCCCCATCCCCTCCCTTTTTTTGCTAGGTAGCCCCGCCGAAACTCACTAATACCTTCCCCTAATACATCTCCCCTCCTACGCTGGTCATTCTCTCCGGTGGGCTGCCAGCGCTGGCTCCGAAGATACACGTCGCAAAATAGGAGGTGGACTTGCTTTCGAATAAATGATTTCGAAACATATAGCAAAAATATACAGGCACATAAAAATTGAAGCAAATGTTATCTCTCCAACACTCCACGATATTTCTACATTATTATCATTATTTTCTTCAGCTGGCACAGCGGTACTGTTTAATTCCGCCGGGAAGGCATTTGTGAAATGACACCATGTCATGATGCAAACGCACGTGACAAACATCTTGATGCCACGAATGCCAAAGAGCTACTGATCAAATTTTACTTATGTGCGCACTTTTAAAATATTTTTTCCGAATTACGGAAAAGATGGTCACCTGTTTTTCTCCGACATTTCAGCGAGTCTCACATCCACACACATACACACATACACTCACGACGAAAGCCAAGCTATTCTTAATTTTTTCGTCCAAACCCTCGTCTGCCAGATGCTTCCAGCTCGATAATTATATTGTATTCTTTCCTCCGGCCCATACCCACATAAGCTTTCTGCCATTGTAGGGCGCGGGGCAGGATTAAATATTTCCGAAGACACAATGCTTCACTAACTATCTACCTGCGTTATCTGAAAAGGGACGCATCTTGCTCGGACTGCAGGTGCAGACGCACGGTGACGGGGGGTGAGGGGGCGGGGGGGCAAATCCCTGACCTATTGTCTGTCACGACTCACATGCCCCGCCAACAGCAGGTGCAGACGCTCGGTGACGGGGGTGAGGGGGCGGGGGGGCAAATCCCTGAGCTATTGTATGTCACGACTCACACGCCCAGCCAACGCTGACCGATACATGATGCAGCAGCCGCCGGGCTGCTGCGAGAGCGCGCTCGGAACCGGCAGACCGCTCCGTGACGAGCCCAGCCGCTGCCGCGCCTGGCCTACATCACCACGTGGCGTGCACGGCTCCTCCCGACGCATGTTTAAAAACTCGCGCCCGCCCCCCTCCAGCCGCCATTGCACATGCGCACACCGAGCCCTCCCGCCAGCGCGCTGCGCGACGAGGCGATCGGCTGCATCACTACGCACTACATAGCTCCCCCACCAACGAACAGGCCGGTGGTCTGGGGGATAGCGCGCTGCGCTAGTAATCCTCTGGGCCGGGGTTCGGTTCTCGGTGACGGCACTTTTTGTTATGATGCCCCCCCACCCTGCCTCAGGAGCGACCACGTGTACACGCCCGGAGTAGCGACCAGGCATACACGGATGACGGCTTGCCTTCCTCACAGAAGAGCGACCAGGTATACAGCGACCACGCGTCTATATTACTACTCTCGGACGTTTTGAGGAGGCGTAGCGTAGCGCAGCGGCTCTGAAATATCCTATTACAGGCTATTACCATCACAGAATGAACGAATGGGTGAAATTTCGTTTTGCCACCCTCTAGCATTGAGAAATAACGTTAGTTTCACTCGAATGCTCTGCTGGTCGATAGACGCGGATAGATTACGACAAGCACCCAACCCCACCGCGCTCAAGTGCGCTCAGCTGAGTGGCCGCGTGGCGGCCATCTTGGCCATTATTATGGTTGTTTCTAATCCGTGGGCATCTTTTGAACAATGTGGCGTCTGAGTAAAACTATTGGCATTTCTTGTTGGTAAGGGCTGTGACGACAAAACTTCATGTATGCTTTTCTTTTGTGTTGGCAACAACGCTTAACAGACACACAGCCCCAGACGAGTCGTCTTTTGAATTCCGGGTGGCAAGACAAATGGCGTCACTATCCCGTGACCAATCAGATCGCGAAGGGTCTCCTAACAACCTTCTGTGTAATCTTGGTCGCTCCCCTCCCGGTGACTGGTAGCCACTACTCAAAGGCCGCGGCGGCGCGCTGTAGTCCATGATGACCCGACGCGAGCTAACAACGTTTAGGACCCTGTGCCGTTGGCTCTGGTCAAGGAAGCAAGTTGATCACCAGTTAAATAGTAGCCGAGACAACATTTTCGGAAGGATGCAGGCGCCAAAGTCGCTCCAGACACCACACCTGGCTCGTTTTTAGCATCGAACAAAGTGCAGTACGCGCTGGTGCTTGCCTTACAGCTGGCCTTGGATAAGGGCAAAGTACATGGATCGGCTTCTACGGAGCGCGTAGGCACGGGTCTCGGACGTTTTGAGGAGGCGTAGCGTAGCGCAGCGGCGAGCGCTTCCCGTAAGAAGAGAGCGGCGGGGCTCCCCCACCCCGCCGCTCGGCCGCCGTGCGGGCCCGGCTCCAGCGGCGCGCCACCGCAGATATGTTCGTCTTTAACACCCTCTGGTGCTTATTTCGTGATATTAACTTCAAATTGAATGTCATACCTCACAAGCCCTATCCTTTCCGAGCGTAATGACTGTTTAGCCCACTCTGTAGGACCAATACTACGGGAGTAGTTTGGTAACAAAGTGAGGCCGGGCTCTCTCGGGCGCCGCTGCCGCTGCGCTACGCTCCGCCTCTACAATTCGTCCGGGACCCGTGCCTATTCGATTTTTTGGCTCTTTTTATCGCTCGCGGTTACCTGAGCTCAAAACCAACTTCATACCTGTAAATTCCAATCCTTTCCGCACACTAAATGGCTAGGAACAATTTTGTACGTAGCCAACAGACAATTTTGTCCATGGGCTGGTTGTGTTTTTACGCGCATCTTCCAGGATGCAATTTTGTCTAAGAACAACGTACAAATTAGTACGTGTTCTGTCAAAGACATTTTTGCATCTAATAAGGGACAAATTTGTATGATTTGGACGTACAAATTTTCTGACTCTCTTCGAATATGATAGTCCACCCAATATGGACAATTTAGTAACGAGATTCTTGTACAAAAAAAAATTTTGATTAAATTAGCTATTGTGCCTATATCAGAGGACAAAATTGTGCAACTTTAAGGACAAATTTGTTTTTGTCGATACGGGTCGAAATAATAGGGCCTGATGGACCGTACTTATGAATTCCTTCGAATTCCCTCGCAGAACAACAATAACAGATACCGATACATTATTATTTTTCTATTTCCACACATCATTTTGTCACACACTTCTATTTATTCACAAGGACTATTCAATATGAATTACAACAGTCTCACTGTTGTATAATAATATGTCAAAATCATTAAAATACATTACCTCGTAATTTTGACACTTATTTCAAGTTCATCAATGTTCATTATACACTGCAGAAAATTACACTCAAACCCTCATAGTTATGACATTGTATTAGGTGTTTGGTTAGTAAACAAACTTTCAACAAAGACTGGACCACAGATTGCACTTTAAGATATGTAGAAAGATATAGTGTGTTTGCAGTATTAAAGGCTCTGCTGTCTTATGCAACAACTTACCTAGGAACCAGCTAGTTAATTTCATTATTCCACTGAGTTAGGCAGAGAGAAGAATACATTCTGAGCTCCTTACCTTAACCTCATCACACATATTTTTGCTAGGTGCTGTAACACATTCCCAACCGCACTACACTGCAGTCTTTCAAAGCAACTGAAGCAGAACAAGTAAGAGATCATAATCCTGAAGTAGCTTCAACTGACATCAAATTTTCGCACAAACATTTTTCATTTGAGAAAAGACAGGCTTAGAGGCCAGGCGAATAATACTACTGCCTGGCTACTGCAAATAACTTGTTTGTTTATAAAGCCTGCCGCCTGGCCTGGCCATAGTGCCAGTATCGTCTGCTGTCTGGCTCCTTTGTAGTCGCAGGAACCAGAGCCTGTTGTCGTGCGATATCAAGCCAAAATTCACTGGTGAAGAATCTCTAAAAGTTGTTTTCTACGTTACCAGAGATGTATGTGAAGGCACTTTGTTTTTTGTTCAGATGTGGGATCGACGATCCCGGATCGTAAGGCCTTTAAAGTAACAGTATTTTTAGTGAGTGTTTCGAGATAGCCCACAGAGGCCCGTCAGTTGTTTTAATTAAACGTAAACTTGTGTTTTTTCCTGTTAACATACTCTATCCCACAGTATTTTTCATTTTTTTGGTTTGCTCAGTTTCCACTGTGAACTAGTTTGCTGTCATGCTGTGGTTGTAGTCCAATAAGTTTTTTGCTTCCTTGATCATAACCTAACCTTTTTTGGATCATGGACTTCATGCTCAGATTAGACTGGTTGTTGCTTTTGGGAAATGACCATCCAAGATTAAGATTAAAAATGAAACATATTTCATAAAGACTAGATTCGGCACAAAATTTCAAGTGTGTATCTTTGTGTTACACACTTTTGAGTAGGTAATTGATAGTCCTTAGTATTACATACTATACTTGGAGTTTATCTCTACTAATTATTTGATCTGAAAATAGAGGAGCCTCAATTTTTTGTACTTTATGACAGGTGAGTCTATTTATATGGACAAATGTAATGCTCACTACATACTTACTCTAAATTTTCTTGTTTCTTTCCAGTAAATGCTAAAAGCCGCTCTTTGATTTCAAATCGTCCCAAATTCTAAAAGAGCGGATCTGAACTAATACTCTGGAGTGTATCGAGTTCAGGTTAATTGGTGGCCAAATTCCAAAGCACTGAAATCTTTTAATGCAAATGTGAAGTGCTTTTTTTTCTTCTGCTTTTATTCGCAAGGCATGGTGGAATTTAAGTCTGGAGATACGTATTATATGAATTTTATATTTCCACCACATTTGACTCTTTGCTCGTACCTTTTTACAAAGTAAAGTGAATGTAGACTACATATCTTTGTTGGAACTGTAATCTTTTCAACTTTTTGACTTTAGATTATGAATGAACATTCACTGCTAGACTTTACCCCTTGCCTCAATAGCTTGGTATATTGTTTTCTTATTATGATAGCAAGGAAATCTCTATTTTCAGCAGCTCCTGTTTACAATACTTTTAGTGCTAAATAAACCTCAACCACTTACCTTAGACCAAAAACTTTCTCTTTCTCTGTTAAAAGATAAATAAACCTCAACCACTTACCTCACACCATGAACATTCAAAGACCTAACACAACATTATCTTTTGAATGCAAATGTATTTTAGCTCCAAAATCATGTTAGAGATTAGACTATTTTGTACCCCTTTCCGTCAGTTCAATGTCCAGAGTACTTTCTGATATTAGAAAACTTTGTATTACTTATGAATAGAGGAGGTCTTCAATAAAATTTTAGGGAATATAACATTACTTGTTGACTTGATTATACTCATCCCATTTTCATAACTTTAGTTCAAATTTTCTGTTTGTAGTCAAATGCTCATAAAAGATAGGACAAATGACGGAGTTGCCTAAACTTTTGATCGGTTAATGTGGGTGCCATCTGAGGGTAAATGCTATGTATTGATTAGGTTTTGAATACAACAATATCTTTACGTACTTTTGAAAGTAAAATAGATACAGTATCATTGCATAGTAGAAAAGTCATGGCTAGACAGTAAAATAAAACATTGCTCACAACACTGCGCACAACGTTTTCTATATTATTGTTCAGGACTCCATTTTTTTCATAGCATATCATGTCTGAAACTAGAAAACTTAGGTTTTAACTCTAAAACACAAGTCCAAAATAATACTTACATTTTAATTTTCACTTATTTGGTCATTTCCACCACCCCTTTCAGCAGGCATTTGAGACAACCTCAGTCTCCCTTATCAAAATAGTGTTGAGTTCGTGACAAAGCTGTCAACCTGGTGGTACCATCAAAGTGGTCGTCGGGGACCTGAAGAGGACGCCGATGACCACAAATTCCCTTTCGCTAGCAACATTTTACCAGGGTACGGCAACGCACTGGGGCCGAGCAGCTGGTTCCATCCTTTGACCACGGCCGAGTGGGGGTAGGGCGTACTTAAACTAAGATTTCTCCGCGAAGGATTGATCGTTCGGAACGATCGAGGTGTCAAAACACAACGGTTTTCTTTGTAGATTCGATATTTAACATGTACGAGTGACAAGAAACAGCCGTTTGTCCGATCTCGACGGATTAAAATCATCCTGCACGCGGACTCGGGGCGCAGCGTCTCCGGTCGGCCGACTTTCAGCTCGCTATTCTCAGGAAATACTCCACTCACATTGACATCCGGGCACAATTACAACAGTTCAGACCTTGCAGATTCGTAATAGCAATACGTTGTCGACGATATATGAACCATTAATTGTTATAGTTGATTGAAATTACGAAGCGTAGGAGAACGGGATTCTCGGCCTAGCCTCGCTACCGGGTGCCTCTCCCGCCCGTACGTAAACAAGATCCGCAACTCTGTAACCTCTGAAGACATGTGTGTTTTGATGAACTGGGCTTTCGATCTGTTAGTACAAAGAATCAAAGTCGCGAGGTGGTGGACAGGCACCCGGTAGCGAGGCTAGGCCGAGAATCCCGTTCTCCTACGAAGTCGGCCGACCGGAGACGCAGCGCCCCGAGTCCGCGTGCAGGATGATTTTAATCCGTCGAGATCGGACAAACGGCTGTTTCTTGTCACTCGTACATGTTAAATATCGAATCTACAAAGAAAAACGTTGTGTTTTGACACCTCGATCGTTCCGAACGATCAATCCTTCGCGGAGAAATCTTAGTTTAAGTACGCCCTACCCCCACTCGGCCGTGGTCAAATGGTAGAACCAGCTGCCCGGCCCTAGTGCGTTGCCGTACCCTGATTTTACTCCCCCCGACCCTGCCGACGCCGACCTGCCCGCCAGCTCTGCCCCAACGGGCACCGGGACCCCGCCGACCTGTCAACTCTGCCCTCCACGGACCCCGGCGCCCTGCTTTCCACGTCTTATAATGACTTCTTTTGCGGCCCTGCCAACCTGGCAAACTGTCTCATTGATATGATACCCTCTGCTTCGCCATTCCTGCAAGTTGCATGCCCGTCATCTTGAATTATTTTACCCCTCACCCTCCTCCAAACATAAATATTTGTCAATTACTTGCGCTACTGGCGGACGACAGGTTTAAACTTGTCATTGGTTTAAATTGCAACTCTTCTTTGGACTTTTTTGTCCATTAATGAAGAGAAAATAAAATAAAATGAATGTTCGATTCTTTTGGACAAAATTGTACTGTTTCTTATGGACAAATTTTATTGCATCTAATTTTAGGGACAATTTTGTCTACTGAAAGATGCAAACACTTTGTACCTAATTCTAGGGACAAAAAATTGTCCTTTGCGATTTAGTGTGCGAGTGTAATGAGTGTCTCGCCAACTCTGTAGACCCAATATTATGGGCGTGGTTTGGTAACGAAAGTACCAATTCACAACGGAGAAGCCGATCCATGTATTTTTGCCCTTATCCAAGAGCTGGCTGGAGCTTATATACCCTCATTGGCGGCACCGACGCACCTTCTCGTTTCGACGGATAATAGACAAAATCGGCATAACGAAACAGAAAAAAATTAGCATTGCTCCTGCGCATGGATGACACCCCAAATCACGAAGCGTTTCTTTGTTTCCTTTCAAAAAGGAAAAAAAAAGAAAAAATACGATTTCAGGAAATCCTGGTAGGCACGAAGTTCGTTAATGTTTTTGTTTCACTAAATATTTCAGTAGATGATGGCTTAAGTAAAAAATTTACTACAAGAATTCTAGCCTTATGGGTCATGTTATTGAATTTGTTTTATTTTAGGGTCACTAGTTCAGTGGGCTGCATGCCAAATTTTAGCTTTCTAGCTCAAACGATTTAGAAGGTAGTCTAGTCTTTCAGTAAAAATTCTCCGATCAGCTTGATTTTTGAACTGTAGGCTTGTTGTGCAATGGGCATTCGAACATTGCTTTAACATTTTTATTCTAACGTGTCGTTCGAAATTTTATTTTTTGAACTACCGTCTATGAGTTGAATCAACAGCCCCCCTCCCCCCCCCCCCTTTTTTCCACCCAGCTACGGTTCTCGTCCCGTGCGCGCCGGGCAGGGCAGAGGGGCCGCGCGGGCCGAGGGGCCGAGCGGCCGAGCATCAGCGACAATGCCGATTCGGCTTCTGAACTGGCACTATTCGCAGTCAGCTGGAGGAGGCGTCGCCGCCTTATAGACAGAACGGGGGGCGTTTGAGGTGGGAGTGCCCAGACCTCCCTTCTATAGTTGTAGGCTGGGACCTCCACTCAACAAAAGAAGGCTGGGGGAGGCGCCGCCGCCTTAAACAGAACGGAGCGCTTTTGAGGTGGGAGTGCCCAGTCCTATCCCTTTCGTGGTTCTAGGCTGGGCTGGGACCTCGCTCCACTAAACAAAAGAAGGCCGGTGGCTCGGCGGCTCGCTCACGCGTCCTCCTCGCGACTTAACTCGCGTCCACTACCGAGAGATGGCGCCACTAGCGCACGAAGCGAATTTAACTATTTATTTTACCCGAACGAAATGTTATACAGCCGAAATGACTGTGAAAACAGGAGTTTCAGACCCACGAAAATCGTTTCCCAAAGTTTCACGGAAGTTCAATCAAAAATTAAAATTAAAATCGAAAAATAATTCACGTAAATATACACCATTTCAAGCATTCTGCTCACCAGATAAAGTCAAACTTCCCAAACAGTTTTCTGCAGGTGCAAAACCACTGTAAACGCATTCAGTTAGCCATGTCAACGTTCCGATAACTTTACACAATGATTTAAAGTCGCGAGGTGGGACCCTCAGCCCCGGCCGTGGCGGCCATGGTTGAAAGAGGGCCGGCGGGGCCGGCGACACGGCGCTTCACGCGTCCGCCTCAAACCAACCTAGAATATATTTGGCAAGTTTTTTAATTTAGTGACGACGTTAAGTTACGTTGCAGGCCTTTAGCACACAGGTATGGGAGGCACTACACATTCACAAGGAACGCAGAGGCAGACTTGGTGAGAGCCAGCCCCCCAGCGGGCCAGCTGTCAACAACCCGCCTTGACAACCACTAAATCGAACCACCAGCCAAGAATTAAAGGGTCCTATAGTTTCACATTTGCCACACACTTACCATTAAATGAAATAGAAATTTAAAATATTAGGTCAAAACTCTCTGTGAGAGCCCAAATCGTGAATTTTATCCGCCTCACATTTCCAACACAAACATGGCGCCGAGCGGGCCGGCTATAAACAACGCCGCCTGGGTGTCCACTCAAACCAACTCAAAATATATTTTGCTAGTTTTAGATTTAGTAACCACGTAGAATGATGTTGCAGGCCTTTAGTAAACAACTGTGGAAGCATCCACGCAATACCACGGAACACAGGGGTAGGCTTATTTGTATCTTTTAATGAAAACATGAGCTGAGGACTGACTCTGAGGTTGGCGGTATTGTCACAAGCCCCGCCCAAGGCCAAATTACAGTCCCAGCCAACAATTAGGAGCCGCGGAGGCCAGCTTGTGGTCACGTTTGAAAGTCTCCTGGTGGTGAACCCTTTAACATGGCGTGAATCTGCAAAGATTCTGACGTGACCACTCCTTGCGTTGACACTTTTGGATATCAAGGTACAAAGCAACAGGTTTGCGGTTTCGCGAGCGTAACCCGTGAGTTCTCCGGGAAAGCTCGCGGTCCGCGCGTCCTGCCGCGCAGGAATCTCGCGTACCGCGGATCCTCTGTGGGTCCTTCGCGGACTGCGAGCAACCCACGAGATGGATCCGCGGACCTCGACCTTCCCCCGCGGAGGATCCGCGGTTCGCGAGATACCCCCACGGAGCGACTCGCAGACCGCGAGCTCTCCCGGCGGACTCGCGGGTTACTCCCGAGAAACTGTTAACCTCCCCCCCGATAACGCCCCGCCGTAGACCGCGCGAACCGCGAGAGGGCCCTTTCGGGACGATGGCTGCAACATCAGTGCCGGAGGCCGGAGAGGAGCGTCCGGGCTTGGAGCCGGTCCCTGGCGCCTGATGGGTATGCAGTCCCGGATGGAGCGGTGCGGGCGGGTTGCATAGTACAAAAAGTGCACAGCGTCCGTCAGCCACCTGGTATAGTAGTTCCGTCAGGAGTGGGGACCTGTCCTACGCTCTCACACGACGAACAGAGGACTTGGAGGAGATATAAGGACATCCTGACTGCGTGAGAGAGACGGGCACAGCCCGCTCGGCACTCTCACACTAATCGACGACGAGCGCGCGCCCAGCAAAAGATGGCAGCCATGGGATTCGAACACAGCGCCTTGCACCGCTCGTCCACGCTAGCTGCCTTTCCGGTTGCCCCCTTTCTTCTTGTCATCCCATTTCTCTTTTCGAGAGGAGACAAAAGTAGCCAAAAGATAAATGCGCCTAGCAGAGCAAGGTTTCGATCCTCGGACCTCTGGGTTATGGGCCCAGCACGCTTCCACTGCGCCACTCTGCTCATGCGTAGGGCGGAAATGTATCACTTTGCTCGTGGTGCCGTTGACATGTACTGGAAGCACACGCAAATATCAGCTTGGCACCCTGGATGCGTGAATACGCACCACTACACTATCTCCGTGTTGTCGTGATGCAGACCTCAAAATTGACTGGCATGCGAGCTTTATACAGGAGTATAGGCACACAGCGTCGCCTGAGCGTAAATCGTCATGTCGTTCCGGTTCCGTGGCGCATTGGTCATAACATCAGCTTTACACGCAGACGCAGAGCGTGCCCGGTTCAACCCGGAGCGGAATCAGGCCGCGTTTTACCTGCTTTTTCATCTTGTCTTCTTTTCCCGTTCTTTCAAACCGGTGTTGAGCCCCTCAGGTGGTGGGCGGCGCACACGCAAGGCACCTTTTCCTGTCCTTGCCCTGGCTTATTCGCATCAGAGCCCAGTGCTGCCGCCACAACAATTGCTGCGCCCCTGTGGCCTAATGGATAAGGCATCGGTCTCCTAAACCGGGGATTGAGGGTTCGAGTCCCTCCAGGGGTAGTGAAAACATTTTGTTGGGCGACACCCAAACGGAAATAGCGATAGGATACGTAGCGTACCTGTAGCAAAACCGTACGTCAAGAATGGGATTTTAGCCCACAACCTCAGACGAGGACCAGAACACTCGGCCCATGTTCGACCGGGTAAGGGTGCCCTCGATTAGGACGCCTTTGACCGCTCGGCCATCCTGACGGCACGACGGTTGATGCCAACTGCCAAACGTCGCTCAGTGGCGGGTGCGGCACACTCCACCGACCGGTCGACTCTCCCGGACCTACTCAGGACGTGCACGTCATATGTTTGATGCCAGGTCATCCAGTATGGCAAGGATATCCAAGCTTTCGACTTCCGGTACCTACTCGGATTTCGTACGCCCATCTCCTCTCCACGCCGGCGATCGCATGCGAACCGCTGCAGATCTCTGTTGGGTACCCAAGCTTAGGTGGCATGTGTTCGTCAAGGAGCCCGGTTAGCTCAGTCGGTAGAGCATGGGACTTTTAATCCCAGGGTCGTGGGTTCAAGTCCCACATCGGGCGCGCAGTACTCGTTTTTTTTTAAAGGCCCCCGTTAGGGGGGCCTATTGTTCACGCCAGTGAGTTTTTAGGCCCCCGTTAGGGGAGCCTATTGCTCACGCCCGTGAGTTTATTACTTTTATTATTATTCTTGACGATGGCCCCCTATGGACGCAGCCGATCCCGCCCAATCGATTCATACAAAATTATAATGAAAAATACTACGAAAAATTAGAATTTTTTTGAGATAGGTATGATGTTAAGCTGTCTATACATTTTTGCTTAAAATTAGTTTGCATCGTCAGTTTCTATGGTAATTGCGAGCCGAGCACCCTGTGCCGAGCCGGCTCGGTGGCTTGGTATTGTTGAAGAGGCTCGACGCCTCGGCGCGCAGGGGAGGAGGACCGCGGCTGGGGAGGGAGGGGGGAGGGGACCTGTTGATTCAACTTATGCACAGTAGTTCAAAAAATAAAATTTTGAAGAACACGTTAGATTTAAAATGTCAATGCAGTGTGCGAATGACCATTGCATTACGAGCCTACAGGTCAAAAATCAAGCTCATCAGATAAATTGTGCTGACAGACAATTTCTTAATCGCTTAATCTAGAAATCCGAAATTTGGCATGTCACCCGCTGTACTAGTGACACTGATCAAACACTGAGGTTTTAACGAAAAAAGTGGAAAATTTGTAGCTTAATATTTAAATAGACCATCCACGAAAGTTTCGTAAGAAACCCCAAAAAATTCTTACACTTTGAAAAATATCCTCGTAAATTTAAGACATTTTTTTTGTAATTTTGATTTACAAAATATGTCGTAAATTTACGACTGCCCATTCTTGCTCGTCGGTCAATTCCGAGTCGATAGGGAGTGCTTGTAAATTTACAATTTCAAATAGTAATTTTACGACTTTTATCGTGGAAAATTTTAACGTAACCCTTACGAGTATTTTTCACAGTGTAACTTCTTGTCTGAATTTCCAAAAATCGTAGATTTCATAATTTTCAATTTAGTTCGCATCGTTTGTTAGATTGTGATTGCTTGCGGCAGCGTTGTTGATAGCTGGCCCAGCCGGCGTCATTTTGTGTGAAAAATGTTAGACGTATGAAATTCAAATTCATGATTTGGTTTTCAAAGAGCGATTTGGCTGGATATAATTAAAGTCTTGTTCATTCTCATGTTAGTGTTAAAACCTAGGGGGCCGTTTAACGCGTTAGCGTTAGAATTTTTTAATCTGCTTGACGATGGCCCCCTTATGGCCGCAGCCGATCCTGTCGTGCCCATTCACAACAAATTTTAATCAAAAATAGTACAAAAAAATAGATTTTTTTTTAGATACGTCTCATGTCAAGCTGTCTATACGTTTTTGCGTAAAATTAGTTTGCATCGTCAGTTTCTACGGTAATTGCGAGCCGAGCACCCTCTGCCGAGCCAAAATTAACACCCTCCAAAAGGCTCTGGCCAATAGAAGTGTTTCGCGCGAAAATCCAGCCAATAAAAACGTCCGCCTGTTGCTTTGTACCTCGATATCCAAAAGTGTCAACGCAAGGAGTGGTCACGTCAGAATCGTTGCAGATTCACGCCATGTAAAAGGGTTCACCACCAGGAGACTTTCAAACGTGACCACTAGCTGGCCGCCGCGGCTCCTGATTGTTGGCTGGGACTGTAATTTGGCCGTGGGCGGGGCTTGTGACAATCCCGCCAACCTCAGAGTGAGTCCTCAGCTCATGTTTTCAGTAAAAGATACAAAAAAGTCTACCCTTGTGTTCCGTGTTAATGCGTGGAGGCTTCGACAGTTGTTTGCTAAAGGCGTGCAACATTATTTTACGTCGTTACTAAATCTAATACTAGCAAAATATATTTTGTGTTGGTTTGAGTGGACACCAATTCGGCGTTGTTTATAGCTGGCCCGCTCGGCGCCATGTTTGTGTTGGAAATGTGATGCGGATAAAAGTCACGATTTGGGCTCTCACAGAGAGTTTTGACCTAATATTTTTGATTTCTATTCCATTTAATGGTAAGTGTGTGGCAAATGTGAAACTAGAACCCTTTAAGTCTTGCATGGAGATTCGATTTAGTGGTTGTCAAGGCGCGTTGTTGACAGCTGGCCCGCTTGGCGCCATGTTTGTGTTGGAAATGTGAGGCGGACAAGATTCACGATTTGCCTCTGTATCTGCCTCAGAGTTCCTTGTTTATGTGTAGAGGCTCCCATGACCGTGTGCTAAAGGCCTGCAACATGACTTAACGTCGTCCCTAAGTTAAAAACTTGCCAAATATATTCTAGGTTAATTTGAGGTGGACGCGTGAGGGGCCGTGTTGCCGGCCCCGCGCCGACCCTCTCCAACCATAGCCGCCGCGGCCGGGGCTGAGGCTCCCACCTCGCGACTTTAAATCATCGTATAAAGTTATCAAAACGTTGACAAGTCGAACTGAATGCGTAAATATTGTTTCTGCACCAGCAGAAAACGTTTTGGTAAGTTTCACTTCAATCTGGTGAACAGAATTCTTGAAATGGTGTGTATTTACGTAAATAATTTTACGAATCCTATTTTTTACCTACTGATTAAACCTCCTTGAAACTTGGGGAAACAATTTTTCGCGTGTCTGAAAACTGCTTATTTCACATTTATTTCGGCTCTCTAACATATCGTTCAGCTAAAAAAAAATAGTCGCTGGTCCATAAGGGGAGCTCCCACTCTAGAATCTAGAAACGATAGGACTGGGCACTCACACCTCAAACGCGCCTCGTTCTGTCGGAGGCGGCAGCGCCTCCCCCAGCCGGCTGCGGATTGTCTAGCCTACGTGCCTACGTTTGCCCTGCGGCCAGGAGGCAAGGAGTGCCAGCGAGCCAAGCCGAATCGGCATTGTCGCAGGCTCGGGTGCTCGGCCCCTCTGCCCCTGTGCGTGGTGCGCAGGGGAGGAAGGAGGGCCGTGGTGTTACTTAACCAAAAAAGAAGAAAAAATGAAATAAAAAATTGCAAAATTTTGTGGACTTCTGTTTAGCTGATAAAATCATAAAATTCGTGATGTGATTCTCCAGGGGGTGGAAACGGGCACGCCGCGCCGTCCACCATGCGCGCCACCTGTCGCCTCTGGCCAGGCGACAGGGCTCCAGCGCTCCACTTGTCTTGAAATCGAGTTTTAGGACTATTTCTGGTAGTAAGGTGAAAAAACTCGGTGTGCAGGCGAAAGGTCAAAGTCAAATCTTTCACACGGGGGAGTGCAAGCACGCTTCCAGCGAGTTTGTTTTTCAAAATATTGTATTTTCCGTAATCTGCTGACCGCTCGGGGCGCGACCTGCCACCGTTCAGAACAAATTTTCACCTCTTTCGAACAATTTTCGAAAAAAAACATGTCTTCATCTTAGAAAGATGAATAAAAAAGCTTTCAACTGCACTATGTCTTCCTGCACGAGAAACCAACACATTTGATAGATTTGTTAAAAATACAAGATCAACAGACGGGAGCCATTGCGACTCCACCGCTCCACTTTCGCCGCATCCCAGCCTAAGGTATTGATACGGGGTAAGAAGGTGCCTACTAGGTGGCAAATTTCATGGGCTTTCAGTCGCTACCGGCTGTTTAGATTATTAAGATCACTAAACGACATAAAATTTGTGATTTTTTGGCCGGGGAGACTGGAGCTCGAAGTGCTACCTCCATTTTGTTCTCGTTCAAACACAAAGATTACTCACCAGCCGGACGAAGTGTTGTGCTTTTCTGAAGGTTTCAGGTACGGTGTGTGATAATATGAAATAATATTGCTGAGAAATGGCGTTGATAAATCTCATTCCACTAAATAAAAACTTCCTGCGCAGATCGGCCTGGCAGACGGCCTGCGGACCTGGTGACGTCACGACTCGGTATGAAAAGTTCACCGTTCACAAGCCAGCGACCGCAATGTTTACTTCTTGTAGCTTGTGTTGGCGTCTTGGGTAGTTGTGTCATTACTTTTAAAGTTCCGGGTTATTTGCTGTGGTAAGATTTCAAATGCAGCTGCAAGACTGTTGTTCCTAAACACTGCCCCGTCCGGCGATGCCCGTCGGTGCGCCTCTTTTCTTGTAATGTTGTCACATCATCGATTTCGACCGCCATCCCAGCAGTGTGGTTATGTGCCCCTCTGGAACATCCACATAAATTACTGTCCAGTCTTTACAAGTTCAAGAATCATAGAAAAAACTTGCCGCTTCCTTTTCTAAATTTGATTTGTGCAAGTTTATTGATTGCTCCCTTAAAAACCGGAATGTCTGTTTTGTTCTGGTAATTCATCTACTTGTTGCCTGGACAGTTGGCCCTTTAATTTTTCCTTTGTTTCTTTTTCACAAAAAGTTTAAAGTTATTGTACCTTTCATGTTTAATTTAGTATTTTTCACCTACTGCAAAGAACTAACAACTTTTCCTTTTGTATCTCATGGTCTGTTTATCTTACAGGTAAGATGTCAGATGACTTATTTTCGGATGGAGATTTTCCACAGTTTGTTCCAACATCTTATGATGTGGGTGGTGGAGTCATTGTGTTTTCGCCAAATGCTACTGTAAGGTCACCTTTATTGTGTAATTTTTTTTTGTGACTGAACAAGTATTTTAATCTCACCTTTACTTCTTTAGGATGCTGCTGCTACTGTTAATAGAGAAACTGGCTCCACTGGCACGTCTAGAGTAAGTTAACTTGTAATTTGTGTTTTTTATTTTATAACTGAACAAGCAGTTACACTTTTATTTTTATTCTTTAGTCTGAACATGATAATATTGTGGATGTATCTGAGCCAGCAACAAATGATTGTCAGCAAGGAGAAACAAGGAGGTCGAGGAAGCGTCCAAAAAATAGTCGGTCAAGGCGGATTGGAAAGCCACCGAAAAAACACAGATTAGATAAAGTATTTTCAACTGCCCCATATACATTATATTTTGTTAATGTTCAATTTCCTAAAGCATTGGTCTTATGTTTTTCAGGAAGGAGTAAATCTACCCAGAGGAGAGACTGCTGACAGCAGTACAATGGGTACAGATGGCCAGGAAAGTGTTGATTCCACTGTGATGGGTGTTGGTGTCCAGCAAGCTCAACAAAATATATCAAATGATGGAGTTGCTGTTGCTGCTGATAATGAGGGTGCTGCTATTCTGGAACATGTAAGTTATGTAGCTATAAATTGTTATTTAAGAAAATATCTTGGAAATTAATTATTAATTAAGGTCTTTAACCCACAGCAGAAGAAGAAGTACCGTAAAAGAAGAAATCAAGTTACTTCGAAAAGGAAAAAGAAAGAGAAAACAAAACAAGAATCAGTCCAAGAAGTGAGATTTTTGTGCAGTTTTCACTGTGTAGCTGTTTTACCAGTGTTTCCTTTGAAAGCTAGGCTGATTTATGTTACTTTTGTTAGCAGGCATCAGCTGAAAGAGAACTTATCACTGTCAATCTTTCCCTTGAGACAGAACAAGTTAGTATAAAACTGACGTGAACTAGACTCAGTCTATTTTTCTGTGATTTTTTAATTTTCTTTTTTATTTGTAGGATTCCACTGCTAAAAAGAAAAGATACAAAAAGAGGAAGGGCCGATTCTCTGTGCCAGTAAGGAGAAGCAAGCAGCAAACTACCACTCCTCTTGTAAGTGACATGTTTTTTTACAAAATTTATCATTTGTTGTTTCAAGGAATTAATAACACAAGTGTTTGTATTATTATGTCTTCAGAATGATGAATCTGAAAACATTTTAAATGTATCCATGGCTGTAGTTGATAATCCTGATGGCGATGATCACCTGGAATATGACTTTATACGCCTAAGTCAAAATGATGAAATTTCAAGTAGCCCCGCTGATTTGTTGAAGAAGAATTTTGATACAGTAAGTGCCTGGTTTAAAACAAATATTTCTATGATTTTTCTTATTTTTCTAATTATTATTTTTTATTTATTTATTTTAGGAAGGCTTAGCCTTACAGGCCTTGGCAAATGATGTAACCCAGCTTTTGTCTGATTTGAATTCACCATGGACTGTCGATATTACCAATGACTGTGTTTGTCGTCTGACTCTGATGACACTAGAACCAAACGCCGCTGTTGAGAGAACAATAGTGTGGAGCTTTCAGGGAATGGAAATTTACATTCATAACAAGCCCTTGCCTGACAGTCATTTTTTAGTTGATTTAGAACTTCCTGACTCTGCAAACCTTTCAACTGTTGCCCAGTTTTTGGTACAGCATACATCTGTTGTGGAAAGTGCTAACATCTGTGAAGGAGTAACTTCATATGAAAATTATTGGTCTACTGCTGAAGAGAGAGGTGTGGGTTACATTGAAGCTGATATATATGGAGGGAAGAGTTGCTTCAGAAACAAGAGCTGCCCCCTTATTTTTATGGACAAGAAGCGATGTCATAAATGTGATTCTGTCAGAGATCGATTTAAAGATAGGAAACGGCGAGTAACATATGCTAGAGGAAAAGACTCAAGAAAAATTAATAACCGTTATTTGCCCAGATTATCCCTGCTTGGCAAAACACAAGATTTGGCAAGGGAGAAGAGGAAATTAAATTTGTCTATTCGGTACTTAAAGAAGAAAATGAGGAAATTTATTGCACAAGATACAATGTCCTTGGACAGTGACACTAGTACTGATTTATGCAAAATATTTAAAGCTAATGTTCATAAAATGACTGATATACAACAAATGTTTTGGGGAGAGCAATTACGAGCTATTTCAAGACAGAAAAACCCAAGAACAGTCAGATGGTCCCCAATGATGATCAAAATAGCTTTACACATACAAATGAATTCTCCAGCAGCATATGAATATATGAGGGATGCAGGTATTCTAAAACTGCCATCTCAAAGAAGACTCTATGACTTTTCTCATTTCACTGCAGCAAAAGATGGTATACAAGAAGAAATTTTGGATCTCTTAAAACCTAAGTTGGATGAGCTCAGTAAAGAAGATTATCAGAAATATTATAACTTATTGTTTGATGAGATGACTATTTACCAAGGTATTGTAACAACAAAGTCAGGAGAAATGGTTGGTTTTACAAGTCCCACTGAAGTGGAAAAGAGTGTGGCTGATTTGGAAGCTCAACTCCAGTGTGGTGAAATGAAAAGGGAAAAGGCCAAAAAGGTACTTGCATTCATGCTGCAGGGCATTTCAAATATTATTCATGAAGTTATTGCTATATATCCAACTGCAGAACTAAATTCTCAACAACTGTATGTAAGAGCATGGGATGTGATATATTCTCTTGAGATCAGGGACATAAGAGTATTGTCTCTGATTTTTGACGGAGCTTCTTGTAATAAGAAGTTTGTCAATATGCATACCAAGTGGGATAGTTCAGGAGATTTTATCCATGCCACAAGAAATATTGCAGCTGAAGAAGAGAGGCCATTATTTTTCATTGTGGACCCTCCACATCTTTTGAAATGCATTCGCAATTGTTTCTCCAACTCATTTGGCCATAAATGTACAAGATATATGTACAAAAATGGGGAGAAAATATCATGGGAAGCCATTGAATTGCTACATTCCATTTCAATTAAAGATAAGTTCAAAACTCATAAACTGACTCAGGCCCATGCAAAGTTGACAGCATTCTCCCGTATGAATGTCACTTTGGCTACCCAAACAATGAGCAAGTCTGTAGCAAGAGCACTCAAAGACTACATGAATGATCCCCGCTTTAATGGTGTTATTAATTTTGAGCTATTGTCATTTATCCTTAAAGTTAATACCTTTTTTGATTGCTTAAATGGAAGTGGCGATCCAGATGGCACAAGAAACAAAACAAACGAATATCTCAAGCCATACATCAACTTGGAAGATGAACGCCTCAGAACTATTTTGAAGGAAGATGTGCTCAAGTTTTTTGTAGATTGGCATAATGATGCATATGAGCAAGAGGGCCTTTCAAAGGAGGCCATGGAAAGAAGAACAATTAGTCACGAGACTTACCAGTCACTACATATCACCATTTTTGGTTTTTGTGCTGCTGTGGAATTTCTACTCAGAAAAGGAGCACCATCAGTTGATGCTAAGGCGTTTAATCAAGACAAGCTTGAGCAATATTTTGGCCTGACAAGGATGGCTGGTGGAGCTTCAAACAACCCCTCTTACAACATTGTTCGAGGGAGACTTCCAGGTGATCACGCTAAGAAAGCAGCAGCTCTTCCCAAAAGGAAAGGAAACACAAAGGGAGCAAGGAGTGAGTTGCAAGTCAACCAAGACCCGCTGCCATGTAGACCAAGAAAAAGATAAAAAAAATATTGTCATATTTTTATTGTTTTTAGCTGTTTTCACTGTTTTCAAAATATTTTGGCTGTTGATGATCCAAATACAGATTATTATGCAAACTTTTACAATTTTAATTTATTAATTGCGTTTTAAATCAGTTCGGAGAGCATACTTCTTGATTCTCTGTTGGGAATCGATATTCCTAAGCTTCCCAACTTCAAGTCTCAGTGAAAGAGTACATATCATGCTTACAATATCCTTCAAAAATACAAGAGACTCTGTTTCTGAAAGAAATGGGCTTGTGAGTGTGTACCATGATTCTAACAATTCAGCATTTTCATTCTTATTTAATAAAACATTTAAGACATTCTCTGAATTCACATTTGTACTTTGCAAAATAAGACACTCAATAATACTCTCTAAACCAATGAAAAGATTTAAAGTTGTAGATGTTAGTTTAATTTTAAAATCTCCATCTTCATCTTCATCCCATGCATTACTTGAAACAATCTCTTCAACTGTGGGACCAGAGCCATAGTCCCTGCCCTCGACAAAGCGCTGTCTGATACAGGCACACCTTGCCAACCATACCTTAGAACCATTACTCAGACCTTTAACATAATATTTCTGAATTAACCTTTTCATATGGATTTCAAATGCTACTGTTTCTTGAGCATCAAAAGTAACTTTAACATTTCTGTCTTCCTTGTCTTTTTGAATTGGCTTCATCTCAGAAAAAACAAAAGTACACACTTTATCGACCAGCTTAGACAATAAACGATACAGTACTACCTTCCCTAGGGACTCAGTGTGGAAAGATAAACTAAGTGTCATTAACTGTTGTAAAAGATTTGAAAACTTCTGCTTATCATTAAGTAATTGGTTGAGACACACTAGCTGTTCTTCATATTGATTGGCCGGTAACATTTTTGTAGGTTTACAGATCCTAAACAGTACTGGCTCTGATATACTCTGTAGAAAGCCATTCCAATCACTATTCTCAGGCAGTTCAGCAGTTTTCAAAATTTCTTGAACAAACTCTTTTTTTTCTTCACCATATTCATGCAGAATCTCCTTCAAAGAGTTGATTGTGAAACTTTCTATCAGTGGCTGTAAAGTTTCTGCAGAAGGCCTCTTACTATTAGCCTCTAAACAGGAAAAAAAAATTAATTAGAAAATTAGAAAAAAAAAAGAAATATTAAAAAAAAAATTATTATAGGAATAGGTTTACCGGATTACCTTTAATCATATGGAGCATTTTGTGCTTCTCAAATCCATGCTTGGTTGTCAGGACAGAAGAACACATTTCACACATGTAAGAGGTGGGTGATTGAATTTGAGAAGTGGCAAGCCCTGTGGAAGAATGAGAAGCCTCTACACTCAGACCACTTGCTGGAATGAAGTTTTCATCATCTTCTAAGTTTATTTCAATATCAGCCACTAATTCATCATAAAGATTGTCATCCAACTCATGCTGATAAAGGAATATAATAATGATCATAATAATAATCAACAAAACTTATCAGAATAGCCAATAAGCAAGAGACTAAAAATGTGTTTACCTGTATAGTAGTAGCTGCAACTGAGGCTTTCTTTACTTTCTTTGATTTCTTTTTGCTAGTACCCTGTGACTGCAGTGATTTCTTTGGCACTTCTCTGGTTGTAGAAACTGAAGTTTTTGGTTGAGATTGAGCTCGAGATCTACTCCTGGTTTGATGCGCAGGACCCTAATATCAAATGAAAATGTAAAATTAGTTTTGATTGCAACAGCAATAATAATGGTTTCTAGTGAGTGGGACAAAATAACTTACCTGACTAGAATTCGATGGCGCAGCTAAACCTAAAGCTGGGCTCCCAAATTCTTGTGACGATTGATCAGTAGGTCCTTTTTTACTGGAGCTGGATTTCTTTCGACCCATCTTGCCTAAAACCATAGAATAAACAGAAATATTAGATATCGGACAGTTTTACATATTACAATCAATGTACAGTGCGGCAGAAATGCGGTGATTTTCATTGTAAGAATAAACCAACATGTACACAAGAGAATAAGGTAATAGGAGCACTTGAAAAAAGTTATAGTTTTACAACTTTTTGTGAAAGAGAAACAAAGGAAAAATTAAAGGGCCAACTGTCTAGGCTACAAGTAGATGAATTACCAGAACAAAACAGACATTCCGGTTTTTAAGGGAGCAACCAATAAACTTGCACAAATCAAATTTAGAAAAGGAAGCGGCAAGTTTTTTCTATGATTCTTGAACTTGTAAAGACTGGACAGTAATTTATGTGGATGTTCCAGAGGGGCACATAACCACACTGCTGGGATGGCGGTCGAAATCGATGATGTGACAACATTACAAGAAAAGAGGCGCACCGACGGGCATCGCCGGACGGGGCAGTGTTTAAGAACAGCAGTCTTGCAACTGCATTTGAAATCTTACCACAGCAAATAACCCGGAACTTTAAAAGTAATGACACAACTACCCAAGACGCCAACACAAGCTACAAGAAGTAAACATTGCGGTCGCTGGCTTGTGAACGGTGAACTTTTCATACCGAGTCGTGACGTCACCAGGTCCGCAGGCCGTCTGCCAGGCCGATCTGCGCAGGAAGTTTTTATTTAGTGGAATGAGATTTATCAACGCCATTTCTCAGCAATATTATTTCATATTATCACACACCGTACCTGAAACCTTCAGAAAAGCACAACACTTCGTCCGGCTGGTGAGTAATCTTTGTGTTTGAACGAGAACAAAATGGAGGTAGCACTTCGAGCTCCAGTCTCCCCGGCCAAAAAATCACAAATTTTATGTCGTTTAGTGATCTTAATAATCTAAACAGCCGGTAGCGACTGAAAGCCCATGAAATTTGCCACCTAGTAGGCACCTTCTTACCCCGTATCAATACCTTAGGCTGGGATGCGGCGAAAGTGGAGCGGTGGAGTCGCAATGGCTCCCGTCTGTTGATCTTGTATTTTTAACAAATCTATCAAATGTGTTGGTTTCTCGTGCAGGAAGACATAGTGCAGTGGAAAGCTTTTTTATTCATCTTTCTAAGATGAAGACATGTTTTTTTTCGAAAATTGTTCGAAAGAGGTGAAAATTTGTTCTGAACGGTGGCAGGTCGCGCCCCGAGCGGTCAGCAGATTACGGAAAATACAATATTTTGAAAAACAAACTCGCTGGAAGCGTGCTTGCACTCCCCCGTGTGAAAGATTTGACTTTGACCTTTCGCCTGCACACCGAGTTTTTTCACCTTACTACCAGAAATAGTCCTAAAACTCGATTTCAAGACAAGTGGAGCGCTGGAGCCCTGTCGCCTGGCCAGAGGCGACAGGTGGCGCGCATGGTGGACGGCGCGGCGTGCCCGTTTCCACCCCCTGGATTCTCACAAATAGTTCGGACTTAAGTTCTTTCTCATTCTGTGGCTAGTATTAAAACCTAGGGGGCCGTTTAACGCGAATTTTTTCTTCTCATTCCTTCTAGTGCTCGGACGAGCGCCGACTCCTAACGCCTCTGCCGTCGACAGGGTCTGGCGGCGCCAACGTCTTTCTCCCGCACGCCTGCTCGGCACAAGACGCGTAGCTCCCGCCTTGCAATAACCTGGCGGCTCTCCGCCGGCGCCGAACGCTATTGCTGCCATGAGGCATGGCAGATGCATGCCGAGAAGCCCATTTTCCGGCTTACGTCTCGCGCGGCTGATCACGACTTCATCCGGAGGCACAGTCTCCCCCGGAGCTGCGAGACGTTGGCGGCCTTTTTTCACTCGCAGGGCAGCGAAATTCTAATTTTCACCCGTTTTTAGCCCGCCCTTCTGCTTTGAAAAAGCATAAAAGCGGGCTTATGCAAACGACCTCGTGTCTGTCTGTCTGTCTGTCTGTCTGTCTGTCTGTCTGTCTGTTCCACTAGAAGGAGATGAGCTAGAGACTTGAAATTTTAAGGGTGTCTACAGTTTTACTCCTAGACAACGAAACGCCTACGGCAAATCCTGCCAACCCTCATTAAGGCACTGAAAAAAATTATAAAAGTTTTCACGGAATGAAAAAAAAAATTCAACTTTTTCCAACCCAGTCGACCCGTACCTCTCCGGAAGCGTCTTTTCGCGTCTAGTTCAGTGGTGCACACCGTTTTACGAAAAAATGGACCCAGCTCGCGACTACACTGTAAAAAGCACCCGTAATTGGTCCAGTTTTCAACTTTTCTCAACCCCATCGAGCTGCACCTCCCCGGAAGCGTCTTTTCGCGTCCAGTTCGATGGCGCCCACCGTTTTTCTATAAAAAGGACCCAACTCGCGACTACACTGTAAAAAGCACCCGAAATTGACCCACTTTTCAACTTTTATGAACCCCATCGACCCGCACCTCTCTAGAACCGTCTTTTCGAGCGCAATTCAGTGGTGCCAACCGTTTTTCAATTTCCAGTGTTGCCAATCGTCAAAACTCAAACATTTCGATTATTTTCGACATTTCTCGATATTTTCCGATATTTTACGATATTTTCGACATTTTTCGTTGTTTTTCGATATTTTTGGATATTGTTCGACATTTGCGATATTTTTCGACATTTTTTGAGTTTTTTCGACATTTTCGATAATTTTCGATAATTTTCGATATTTTTCGATAATTTTCGATAAATTTTGATATTTTTTACATTTTGATAATTTTCGATGTTTTTTGATATTTTTCGACATTTTTGACATATTCCGACGTATTTCGATATTTGTAAACATTTTTGACAATTTTTGATATTCTTCGACATTTTTCGACATTATCCCTCATTTTTCGACGTTTTTCGATGTTTTTCGACATTATCCATATTTTTCGATACATCTCAACATTTTTGAGATATTTCGAGATTTTTCGTCATTTTTTTACGAATTTCAACATATTTCGACAATTTTCGACATATCTCGAAAATTTTTGAAATTTTCGACACCCCTCGACGCCTCTACCATTAAAATTGGTTCGACAAGCGTAATTCAGTGTTGCCAACTGCTGCCAAATAAAGTTCGAGTTCGACCGTTCCATCTGAGGCCGAACTCACGTATTTCGACATTTTTCGAGATTTCCGACTCCCCTTTTGTGCCGAATAACTGACCGTTTAGTCACTATCGGCACGTTTTCAAAGCAGAAGGGAGGGCTGTAGTTTCGGTGGTTCACCGTTACAAACTGCCTCTTTCCGAAGAGAATGCCTTTACGGGCCGCAGGCCCGATCATTTACAAGCTAAGAGGACGTTCAGTGTGACTTAGGGGTCGGGCCGAAGGCCCGACCGAACGCCGCCGGCAGGCCAAGCAGGCACGCCCCCTGCCGAACGGAGTTGCCAGCGTAGCAAAGCGGAGCTGGCAACGACGTTTGGCGGAAGGGCGGGCCTGCTTGTTCTTTTACGGATCACTGTTACGAAAACTCCCTATAAAATTAAGAACTTGCTGGATTCGAAAAGTCCCCTTTGACCATGTTTTCCCTTTTGCCTGAACAATTGCCATATAACGGAAAGTAGTATCCCACGTTTTGACAACACTGGTCACCCCCGCCCCTCCTCTCCCAATGTACCTTTTCGACCATCCTCGAAATCACCATTCGCATGCACAAATCTGTTTACTTTTACCGAAGATTTCTACTGGGGAGACTCAGTACGAGCGATATACGCAGCTTTTATCCCTGCACCTCTTCATGACCGGGCCGGAACAGGATAACTCTATACACCGGCAACGACGCCGTACGCGAGAAAACCAGATAAAAGCGTGCCATGTCCGACCTCGACGCCGCGCATCGTGCCGCCAGAAGCCATAGCCGGCCGTAACTTTCACATCATTCCTCGGTAGTATAGTGGTCAGTATCTCCGCCTGTCACGCGGAAGACCGGGGTTCGATTCCCCGCCGGGGAGGATGTGTTTTTTAGCCCGCCCTTCTGCTTTGAAAAAGCATAAAAGCGGGCTTATGCAAACGACCTCGTGTCTGTCTGTGTGTCTGTCTGTCTGTCTGTCTGTCTGTTCCACTAGAAGGAGATGAGCTAGAGACTTGAAATTTTAAGGGTGTCTACAGTTTTACTCCTAGACAACGAAACGCCTACGGCAAATCCTGCCAACCCTCATTAAGGCACTGAAAAAAATTATAAAAGTTTTCACGGAATTCAAAATCAACTTTTTCCAACCCCGTCGACCCGTACCTCTCCGGAAGCGTCTTTTCGCGTCTAGTTCAATGGTGCACACCGTTTTACGAAAAAATGGACCCAGCTCGCGACTACACTGTAAAAAGCACCCGTAATTGGTCCAGTTTTCAACTTTTCTCAACTCCATCGAGCTGCACCTTCCCGGAAGCGTCTTTTCGCGTCCAGTTCGATGGCACCCACCGTTTTTCGATAAAAAGGACCCAACTCGCGACTACACTGTAAAAAGCACCCAAAATTGACCCACTTTTTAACTTTTACGAACCCCATCGACCCGCACCTCTTTAGAACCGTCTTTTCGAGCGCAAATCAGTGGTGCCAACCGTTTTTCAATTTCCAGTGTTGCCAATCGTCAAAACTCAAACATTTCGATTATTTTCGACATTTCTCGATATTTTCCGATATTTTCGACATTTTTCGTTGTTTTTCGATATTTTTTGATATAATTCGACATTTTCGATATTTTTCGACATTTTCGATAATTTTCGATATTTTTCGATAATTTTTGATATTTTTTGACATTTTTGATAATTTTCGATGTTTTTTGATATTTTGCGACATTTTTGACATATTCCGACATATTCCGATATTTGTAAACATTTTTGACAATTTTTGGGGGGTGCACACAATGATCTACCAAAATATGTCCTACCGTCGTAAAATAAATTTAAGGAAAATTAAAGTGAAAGAATGCTGTTTTTAAAACATCTACCAATATTTGTTCTACCAGAATAAAAAGAAAAATTTAAAATCAGAAAGGAATAATAAAAATATTATTTGTAAAAATCCTGGTGCCGTGGGGAAAAATGCAGAATAAAATATCCTACCAAAAATATTTATAAAAATCCCCAGAAATTTTATTTTTTTCTTAATATTTTTAAAACGTTTGGTAGATGATTAATTGGTAGGATATTTTATCCTTCATTTTTCCCCACGGCACACAGTGGAGTAAAATCGAAAAAAGAGGGTCATCGCTAAAAAAAAAAAGATGCTGGTAATTGCACAAAAATTGGTGTGTGTTTGGGGGGTGAGGAGGGGGTTGAAGTGTGCTTGATCGGTTCCTGATATCTGTTAGCACCTCCCGGGTCATCCTGGGGGTGTCATCGGGGATCTCACGAGGTTGCCGATGACGCCCTTCTTGAAAATTCCTATCCTGAGATTGACGAGGGTCCCCGATCGATTTCAGATGTCCGTTTGCACCTCCCAGGTTATCCTGGGGGTGTCATCGGAGACCTCATTATCTCATAGGGTCGCCGATGACGCTCTTTTTGAAATTTGGTATACTGAGGTTTTTGAGGGCGCCCGATCGATTCCCGGTGTCCGTTCGGACCTCCCGCGTCATCCTGGGGGTGTCATCGGAGACCTCATGAGGTCGCCGATGACGTCCTTCTTGAAAATTCCTACCCTCAGGTTTCCGTGTGCACCCAATTGATTCCCGGTGTCCGTGCACTCCTACTCCTCCCAGATTAACCTGAGAGGAGAGTCATCGGAGACCCAAATAGGACATATGATTTGTTGCATTGTGTCGCGCATTGTAGCCACTAGTGGCGCACTGGTGCACGCCCAAGGCAGTCTTCTGCAACCTCGTCAGGTCCTCGTTGAAAAAAACAGGTTAATTTGGGAGGGGCAAGCGGACACCTGAAATCGATCGGGCACCCTCAAAAACACCCGCATGCCAATTTTCAAAAAGGGCGTCATCGGCGAACTCATGAGATAATGAGGTCTCCGATGACACCCCCAGGATAACCTGGGAGGTGCAAACGGACACCGGGAATCGAACGGGGACCCTCGAAAATCCCAGGATAGGAATTTTCAAGAAGGGCGTCATCGGCGACCTCATGAGGTCCCCGATGACACCTCCAGGATGACGCGGGAGGTGCGAACGGATATCAGCAATCGGTCATGCACACTTCAACCGCCTACCCCCCACCCCCACCCCCCAAACACACACCAATTTTTGTGCAATTCCCAACATTTTTTAGCGATGACCCTCTTTTTTCGATTTTACTCTACTGTGTGCCGTGGGGAAAAATGAAGGATAAAATATCCTACCAATTAATCATCTACCAAACGTTTTAAAAATACTAAGAAAAAAATAACATTTCTGAGGATTTTTTATAAATATTTTTGGTCGGATTTTCTTCTCTGCATTTTTCCCCGCGGCACCAGGGTTTTTACAAATAATATTTTTGTTGTTCATTTCTGATTGTTAATTTTTCCTTTTATTCTGGTAGAACAAATATTGGTAGATGTTTTAAAAACAGCATCCTTTCACTTTAATTTTCCTTTAATTTATTTTACGACGGTAGGACATATTTTGGTAGATCATTGTGTGTTACCCCCAATTTTTGATATTCTTCGATATTTTTCGACATTATCCCTCATTTTTCGATGTTTTTCGACATTATCCATATTTTTCGATAGATCTCAACATTTTTGAGATATTTCGAGATTTTGCGACATTTTTTACGAATTTCTACATATTTCGACAATTTTCGACATATCTCGACAATTTTTGAAATTTTCGACACCCCTCGACGCCCCCAAAGAGAAATTTTGGTGGAAGGAACGTGGATTCCACGTAGAACTGTCACGTGGATTCCACGTTGACAGACGACGTGATTTCCACTTTGAAATGACTCTTCGCTCCACGTCGAATTTTCGTCGATTTAACGTGCTCACACCACGTACCACATCCTCTAAGAACAGTGTTATGATGTGGTTATAAAACGTTTTCGTTCTTCCCCTTTCCCCCGGTTGTCTTTTACTCAACAATCCAACTCATTGCTTTTTTTTTCCTTTACCCTACCTGGACTTGAACCCGGGGGCTTCGGGTTGGAAGTCTCGTACTATAGCCGTTAGACTATGGCGCGGCTGATGAGAACGGAGCGTCAGCAACCGATCCCACTGTAAGGGTCACCTCACACAGCTCCTTGGCATGGTCTTACCGATTTGTGGGTTAAATACGACCAAATTCGATTTCCTTTTGTTAGGACATGACAGTTTTCAGACGGCTACAAAAAAATAAAGATCTGACTGAATTCTGAACGTTCAACTATGAACTTCGTACAGTGGACTCCACGTGGATCCCACGTTATTTCCACCAAGTCTGAAACTTGAAAAAAAAATGCATAAATCGCCCTTTCTCCAATGAATCAGGAACAGGAAAGTCGCTAGCACAGAAATCAAGGGGCGATCAGTCAGTAGTCGAAAAATGGTGGATCCGTCCACGGTGGAGTAAAACACGTTGATTCCACGTTATTTCAACGCATTCCCATTAACGTGATAACCAAATCATAGAGCGTATTTCATCTCATGAATCATGGAAAAGTATGAAGGAAAGTTGACAACACAGAAATTCCATTCTGAAATAGTAAAGTAGTTGAAATATGGTGGACCAGTCCACGGTGGTAAAAATAACGTACATTCAACATTTTTTCAACGGGATGTTGCAAACTCAGCTTCCAAGCAGTTGTTTCACTAGTTATTATGTTCAGGCATGCTAGGTGCACCACAGTTTCTTGCAAACATAAAGTTATGATGATATTTTATAATCGGGAAACCAGTTGAATTTTGGTGGATTCATCCACGTCCACGATAGATCCACGAAACCACGTGGAATCCACGTTGAATCCACGTCACGCTTCTCTTTGGGGCCTATACCATTAAAATTGGTTCGACGAGCGTAATTCAGTGTTGCCAACTGCTGCCAAATAAAGTCCGAGTTCGGCCGTTCCATCTGAGGCCGAACTCACGTATTTCGACATTTTTTCGAGATTTCCGACTCCCCTTTTTTGCCGAGTAACTGACCGTTTAGTCACTATCGGCACGTTTTCAAAGCAGAAGGGAGGGCTGTAGTTTCGGTGGTTCACCGTTACAAACTGCCTCTTTCCGAAGAGAACGCCTTTACGGGCCGCAGGCCCGATCATTTACATGCTAAGAGGACGTTCTGTGTGACTTAGGGGTCGGGCCGAAGGCCCGACCGAACGCCGCCGGCAGGCCAAGCAGGCACGCCCCCTGCCGAACGGAGTTGCCTGCGTAGCAAAGCGGAGCTGGCAACGACGTTTGGCGGAAGGGCGGGCCTGCTTGTTCTCATTCTATCTCTCATCTCTGCTCCGTGCGTTCCCTCTTTCTGGCATGTATCTAGCGAACGACGCAAAACAAGAACCTCCGTCCGGGATTTGAGCCCTGGACAAAGTGCCCCGGCCTGACTTGACCAGAACTTTGTCAAGAAAATATAATCCGAATAATCAATTACGTGCCACCAGGGACAACCGAACTCTCGACCCCCAGTTGACTTCGCAATCGTGACGAGACTGGTGCCGTAACCAGAGAGCTACGGAGGCTGGCGCCCCTACACTAACGACCTTATTGTCGTAGGTCTGACTGGGCGGCAAGTCTGGGGGATAGGGGAGAGGGGACCACCGACATCTAACCTCGGGATTGCTGGACTCAGACTCACCGTAGTATCTTTGGCGAATCTCTACCGTTCAAAAGATTCCAAGTATAAACTCTGACAGGATCGTCCCGATATTCTGCCCATGTCTCTAAGCAACGCTTATCAACCTGTGCGCCTTCATGCTTCAGAGGACCGGGGGATACAGCAAATATGGCAGAGCATTTGACTGGTGCACCCTGGACACGACTAATTTTCAGTTTGCGGCGGTTTTCCTGATGCATGCCGCGTTCAGCCGTTGCGCTGTCACACAGGCATCGGGAACAATACATTCCTTTTTGATGTATAAAAAATAACACAAAATTGGATAACAAGAAAAAAATGTAACTAGGGATATCAGTTACTGCGTCACACAGACACACACACACACACACACACACACACACACACACACACACACAATCGCATGAGACAATATCGTCCCTGTAGCGCAGTGGAAAGCGCGTCGGACTTCTAATCCGAAGGTCGCGGGTTCGATCCCCGCCAGGGATGAAATGCCTTCTTATCTTTTTTGCACTGTTCGACGCGTCCTAGGAGAAAGATCGTAACTTTTCCGGCCGCTCGAGAAAGATCCTAATTGTTTTGTCCGCTCTCTCGCTCCCCAGGGTTATACAGTAGGTTTTGGCAGTGGTCCCTTCGCGATCTGATTCGTCGCGAGCCCGTAACGTCACCATTGTCTTGCCGGATGAAATTTAAATGACGACTCGTTTCGGTGTGTCTGTGTCTATTTAGTCTATTTCAGAGCCGGACGGGAAGAAGTAGAATGGAAGAACAAAAGCGCTCTGTGCATGCCCGGGCGGCGTTTTGGGGGTTGCCCGGGGTCCCGACCCCGGCCCCAAAGAACCCCCTTCCCTACCACGCCGCCCGGGCATGCGCAGAGCGCTTTCGTTCTTCCATTTTACTTCTTCCCGTCCGGCTCTGAAATATCCTATTACAGGCTATTACCATCACAGAATGAACGAATGGGTGAAATTTCGTTTTGCCACCCTCTAGCATTGAGAAATAACGTTAGTTTCACTCGAATGCTCTGCTGGTCGATAGACGCGGATAGATTACGACAAGCACCCAACCCCACCGCGCTCAAGTGCGCTCAGCTGAGTGGCCGCGTGGCGGCCATCTTGGCCATTATTATGGTTGTTTCTAATCCGTGGGCATCTTTTGAACAATGTGGCGTCTGAGTAAAACTATTGGCATTTCTTGTTGGTAAGGGCTGTGACGACAAAACTTCATGTATGCTTTTCTTTTGTGTTGGCAACAACGCTTAACAGACACACAGCCCCAGACGAGTCGTCTTTTGAATTCCGGGTGGCAAGACAAATGGCGTCACTATCCCGTGACCAATCAGATCGCGAAGGGTCTCCTAACAACCTTCTGTGTAATCTTGGTCGCTCCCCTCCCGGTGACTGGTAGCCACTACTCAAAGGCCGCGGCGGCGCGCTGTAGTCCATGATGACCCGACGCGAGCTAACAACGTTTAGGACCCTGTGCCGTTGGCTCTGGTCAAGGAAGCAAGTTGATCACCAGTTAAATAGTAGCCGAGACAACATTTTCGGAAGGATGCAGGCGCCAAAGTCGCTCCAGACACCACACCTGGCTCGTTTTTAGCATCGAACAAAGTGCAGTACGCGCTGGTGCTTGCCTTACAGCTGGCCTTGGATAAGGGCAAAGTACATGGATCGGCTTCTACGGAGCGCGTAGGCACGGGTCTCGGACGTTTTGAGGAGGCGTAGCGTAGCGCAGCGGCGAGCGCTTCCCGTAAGAAGAGAGCGGCGGGGCTCCCCCACCCCGCCGCTCGGCCGCCGTGCGGGCCCGGCTCCAGCGGCGCGCCACCGCAGATATGTTCGTCTTTAACACCCTCTGGTGCTTATTTCGTGATATTAACTTCAAATTGAATGTCATACCTCACAAGCCCTATCCTTTCCGAGCGTAATGACTGTTTAGCCCACTCTGTAGGACCAATACTACGGGAGTAGTTTGGTAACAAAGTGAGGCCGGGCTCTCTCGGGCGCCGCTGCCGCTGCACTACGCTCCGCCTCTACAATTCGTCCGGGACCCGTGCCTATTCGATTTTTTGGCTCTTTTTATCGCTCGCGGTTACCTGAGCTCAAAACCAACTTCATACCTGTAAATTCCAATCCTTTCCGAGTGTAATGAGTGTCTCGCCAACTCTGTAGACCCAATATTATGGGCGTGGTTTGGTAACGAAAGTACCAATACACAACGGAGAAGCCGATCCATGTATTTTTGCCCTTATCCAAGAGCTGGCTGGAGCTTATATACCCTCATTGGCGGCACCGACGCACCTTCTCGTTTCGACGGATAATAGACAAAATCGGCATAACGAAACAGAAAAAAATTAGCATTGCTCCTGCGCATGGATGACACCCCAAATCACGAAGCGTTTCTTTGTTTCCTTTCAAAAAGAAAAAAAAAAGAAAAAAATATATGTTGGTTCCTTCCTGGAGTCGTGGTAAGGCAGAGCAACTTTCAGGGCATTACCCGAAGAGGCTCAAAGCTTGCGCAGACACTGTTCTGTAAGTACCTTGCGCCCATCGATTGCGCCACTGCGGCTCGGGGATGGCAATCGAGGCCACGCCCAGCACGGAGTCGACGGCAGGGGCTCTCTTGTTTTGACATTCACTTCGAAATACCAGGTGGCTGACGGACGCCCTGCACTTTTTGTACTATGCAACCCGCCCGCACCGCTACATCCGGGACTGCATACCCATCAGGCGCTGGGGACCGGCTCCAAGCGCGGACCGAGGGGGCCTCAACTCACCCAAAATTTGTACACATGATTTTAAGATTTCACATGCCTTCACATGACTACACTTCTTTTAATTGAAAGAAATAATTCATAAAGTAAATACAAGCGTATTTTGAGCTTAATGAGCCCAAAATACGCACTCAACTCATTTTTTTTTTCGGCAATAGATCCACATTTTTTGACAATGATTTCGAAGATATCAGCGATTGTATACACATGATTTCAGGAGTTAAGGCCCCCTCGGCGCGGACGCTCCGCTCCGCACTGTTATTGCAGCGAACCCAAAAGGGCCCTCTCGCGGTTCGCGCGGTCTACGGTGGGGCGTTACAGGGGGGAGGTTTGCGGTTTCGCGAGCGTAACCCGTGAGTTCTCCGGGAAAGCTCGCGGTCCGCGCGTCCTGCCGCGCAGGAATCTCGCGTACCGCGGATCCTCTGTGGGTCCTTCGCGGACTGCGAGCAACCCACGAGATGGATCCGCGGACCTCGACCTTCCCCCGCGGAGGATCCGCGGTTCGCGAGATACCCCCACGGAGCGACTCGCAGACCGCGAGCTCTCCCGGCGGACTCGCGGGTTACTCCAGAGAAACTGTGAACCTCCCCCCCGATAACGCCCCGCCGTAGACCGCGCGAACCGCGAGAGGGCCCTTTCGGGACGATGGCTGCAACATCAGTGCCGGAGGCCGGAGAGGAGCGTCCGGGCTTGGAGCCGGTCCCTGGCGCCTGATGGGTATGCAGTCCCGGATGGAGCGGTGCGGGCGGGTTGCATAGTACAAAAAGTGCACAGCGTCCGTCAGCCACCTGGTCGCTGAGCGAAGCGAAGCTATCCCCTGCATTGGGACCAGGGATGTAGTCGGTCGTGAGTCCGTCTGTCTGTCTGTCTGTCTGTGCATCCTCACCTCTTCTCCTCTGACACCCCAACAGGTTTCGTTAAAAGATATAGTTTTCCGTGATCTACTAATTACGGCGCAACTTAATCTGACCATGGTTTTCTGATCGATTGAGTTTGAAATTTTGGAACGAATTATTTGAATTGGAAGTTTCAATATTAGTATGTTGGCTGCAGCCGCCGTCTTTGGCTGGCGCCATCTAGCGGCAGGGCGCGGAAGTACATCAGCCGCCAGCCGCCCAGCCCAGCCCAGCCGAATCCTACCTCAGTTTTTTACAGCATTCAAACAAATGATTAAATGATCATTAATAGTCTTTTCACGTAATATGCAGTCTGAAGTCGCTTTTAAGGATGCGGACGTCGCTGCACGAAGTATCAAGTGTCGTCATTGTGTAGAAGTGTGGATTCGAGTGATTTGTTGTTTGTTTACGTCTGTGGGTTGGGGAGGAGTGAGATGGGTAGTGCCTCAAAATACTTTTTATTGCGTTGGATTTGTGAAATGAACGTCACGGACTACTGAAATGATAGCCAGTATCGACGAAACTTTGTTGTGTTCTTCCTAGGTGAGTGAGTGGCATAACCAAATAACATAGACAATGTTGTTTACACTGAAGCTGTGAAACTGTTCGGTGAACATTAGAGTATGGTCTGAGTATTAAAATTAGGTAATCCCATGGCCTGACAAGTGTGAGTAACTAACAGCAGTATGATTACCTTATATTTCGTTTAATTCCATTTTGAATCCTTGCTTGATTCCCCAGCGTATTGATTTGTTATTGAGTCACCACAAGTTAACCCCAGCTGAACGATTTCTTTAATGCGGTGTGGATGTTTAATTGTATTAGTGGAAGTGTGCCCATTTTTGACGTACAACAATAGGCATTTGTAATAAAAAAGAATAATAAGTTTGTTTATTGTAAACTGAATATTTGGTGTCTCATCATTCTACTAAAGGTAATATATAAAAGTGTGGTTTAAACCTAACAAGAAACAAGAAAAGAGTTTGGGTATTACTTTGGTGAATTTTGTATCATTTTGTTCTTAACCTACTCCGTATTTCCCAATGATACGATTTCTGATCAAGCTACATTATGTGTTTACCAAAACTTACTCATTGATCCGTTATGCCTATGAATTCATATTGAAGAAAGGTCACTCCACAAAGTTATTGATAGAGAAAAAAATTGTTTTGAAAACATGGTTATTTTAATGAGATTTGACTCTTACAAATATTAGGGGCGATACTGTTGATAGGATTTAGGTGAGAGACCGAACTTGTAATATAGTAGTTATGCCAGGAGTGTTAACGTTAAAACAGTCTTTCTAAAACACTGAAGTGCATACTTATTATTACTATGTAGCCATATAACCATTGAAATGGCACAATTGTTTTGATTCTATCCTTAATAGTTGACATTCATTTCAAAATAAATACGCCTCATCATTTAAAGGTCCCGAGTATCTTTGTGAATGTCTTGCTTGTCTTTTAAAGTTACTGGCCTCTGTTACAATATTACTTGCAATGTCTTTTTAAATCATACACTGCAAAACCAACAGTCAACTTTGTACACTGATCCTAATGCTCTGCAAACTCAAGTGTGAGACAGTATCACACTTTTTACTGCAGTACCACTGCGTCTCACACTTTCAAAAACTATATTCTGTCGTTGAGTAGCAATCACGTTTAAGAGAACAGCATCAGCTTTGGTTGAAAATCCCGGTTAAAACGAGCTACCATGTGATGGGGTTTGGAACAACAATACATTAAATAATCGCAAATTAATGGTTTCGAAAATTTACAGAAACGTTGTTGTTTGTGATCAGAACCCCATCACATGGTAGCTTGTTTTAACCGGGATTTTCTACCAAAGCTGACGCTGTTCTCTAAACCGTGATTGCTATTCAATGACAGAAAATAGTTTTTGAAAGTGTGAGACACAGTGGTACTGCAGTAAAAAGTGTGATACTGTCTCACACTTAAGTTTGCAGAGTGTGCACTTCAAAGTATGCATTAGGAAGTGCATGCCTGCCATGGTATGCACTTGGAAGTACATGGCTGCTATGGCATAGTGCTAAAGTAAGTACACGTTTCCAACTGCATGGCAAGGCATGCACTTTCTAATGCGTGCCTTGAAGTACATACTAGGAACAGTGTACTAAGTTAGGTTTGCAGCGTATTTTAAGTGACCCATCGCTGGCTAACTATGGATTGATGTGAGTTGGTTTGAGGGCAAACTTAATTCAGAAGGATAGGGAATGAGAGGTAGAGGGGGGGGGGGGAGAGAGGTGGGGACTGTCAGCATGTGATGCAGGTGCTTTCTTTCTAAACATGTAAATGATACTTAGCCCCTGATCTCGGATGGGTCAGGCAGGGTAAAATAGAGGGGGTGAGAGGGGGGAGGGGGGGGGGCACCACTCCGAATTGCGGCGCTACCTGGCCAGCGCGACAGCGCCTATCTGCAGGGCTGGGGCCGGCCAGTAAATGCAGTTGCTTGAACAGCGGGGCGCGCGTCGCGAAGGAGATTCCACCTAGACTGCAGCGGTCTGGGGAGGGGGCGGGGAGTTCTGCCCGAATTACGGCGCAGTGCGCAATAGGTTGCCTACCCGCCTCGGCGCAGTAAGAAAAAAAAAATCCGCTACCTCCTGTAGGGCAACACCAGCACCAAATTTCCCTCGCGCTTATTACTTTATTTTATTTATATTCCCCCCCCCCCCAAAAAAAAAACAATAAAAAATATAATAATTTGCATGGACAGGTGGTTTAGGTTAGGTTGGATGGGTGCCCAGATGTCCCCGCACAGGACAACCGCATTTTGGAGGCGATCCCATCGGGTTGTATTGGACTTCTGACTTCAGGAGGACTCTCCGAGGGGGTGCTTATCATACCTGTGCTATAGTGGTGCTGCGCCTAGAATGTCTTTCGGTGGGTTCGGGGACCAGTACTGTAAACTGTTAGCATCAACAGACGCCAAATTTCTGGTGTTCACGAGACGACAAAAAATGGCATCGTTCGATGTCAAATTTTGGCGTTTTTCGCCAATTACTGTGTTTTTCATGAATGCCAAAAATTTGGCGTCTTTCGACACCTACCACTTCACACCGAACCGGCAAGGGTAATTGTGGCTTGCCCCCCCCTCCTCCTCCTCCTACAAAGATGTTTCCTGCCTCCTACTCCCATGTCCCATGTCCCTCCCCTCTGCTCTCTATCCCCCCCCCCTTTTTCCTCCGTAATTGACTGACTGACTTGAAGGTTGCCTACCAAAACGGCGGTTGGGCTGAAACCGTCCCTCATTTTTCCATTTACACTTCGCTCAGCAACTACGTGCCTGCCGCACGTACTCCTAGTATAGTAGTTCCGTCAGGAGTGGGGACCTGTCCTACGCTCTCACACGACGAACAGAGGACTTGGAGGAGATATAAGGACATCCTGACTGCGTGAGAGAGACGGGCACAGCCCGCTCGGCACTCTCACACTAATCGACGACGAGCGCGCGCCCAGCAAAAGATGGCAGCCATGGGATTCGAACACAGCGCCTTGCACCGCTCGTCCACGCTAGCTGCCTTTCCGGTTGCCCCCTTTCTTCTTGTCATCCCATTTCTCTTTTCGAGAGGAGACAAAAGTAGCCAAAAGATAAATGCGCCTAGCAGAGCAAGGTTTCGATCCTCGGACCTCTGGGTTATGGGCCCAGCACGCTTCCACTGCGCCACTCTGCTCATGCGTAGGGCGGAAATGTATCACTTTCCTCGTGGTGCCGTTGACATGTACTGGAAGCACACGCAAATATCAGCTTGGCACCCTGGATGCGTGAATACGCACCACTACACTATCTCCGTGTTGTCGTGATGCAGACCTCAAAATTGACTGGCATGCGAGCTTTATACAGGAGTATAGGCACACAGCGTCGCCTGAGCGTAAATCGTCATGTCGTTCCGGTTCCGTGGCGCATTGGTCATAACATCAGCTTTACACGCAGACGCAGAGCGTGCCCGGTTCAACCCGGAGCGGAATCAGGCCGCGTTTTACCTGCTTTTTCATCTTGTATTCTTTTCCCGTTCTTTCAAACCGGTGTTGAGCCCCTCAGGTGGTGGGCGGCGCACACGCAAGGCACCTTTTCCTGTCCTTGCCCTGGCTTATTCGCATCAGAGCCCAGTGCTGCCGCCACAACAATTGCTGCGCCCCTGTGGCCTAATGGATAAGGCATCGGTCTCCTAAACCGGGGATTGAGGGTTCGAGTCCCTCCAGGGGTAGTAAAAACATTTTGTTGGGCGACACCCAAACGGAAATAGCGATAGGATACGTAGCGTACCTGTAGCAAAACTGTACGTCAAGAATGGGATTTTAGCCCACAACCTCAGACGAGGACCAGAACACTCGGCCCATGTTCGACCGGGTAAGGGTGCCCTCGATTAGGACGCCTTTGACCGCTCGGCCATCCTGACGGCACGACGGTTGATGCCAACTGCCAAACGTCGCTCAGTGGCGGGTGCGGCACACTCCACCGACCGGTCGACTCTCCCGGACCTACTCAGGACGTGCACGTCATATGTTTGATGCCAGGTCATCCAGTATGGCAAGGATATCCAAGCTTTCGACTTCCGGTACCTACTCGGATTTCGTACGCCCATCTCCTCTCCACGCCGGCGATCGCATGCGAACCGCTGCAGATCTCTGTTGGGTACCCAAGCTTAGGTGGCATGTGTTCGTCAGGGAGCCCGGTTAGCTCAGTCGGTAGAGCATGGGACTTTTAATCCCAGGGTCGTGGGTTCAAGTCCCACATCGGGCGCGCAGTACTCGTTTTTTTTTTTTTAAAGGCCCCCGTTAGGGGGGCCTATTGTTCACGCCAGTGAGTTTTTAGGCCCCCGTTAGGGGAGCCTATTGCTCACGCCCGTGAGTTTATTACTTTTATTATTATTCTTGACGATGGCCCCCTATGGACGCAGCCGATCCCGCCCAATCGATTCATACAAAATTATAATGAAAAATACTACGAAAAATTAGAATTTTTTTGAGATAGGTATGATGTTAAGCTGTCTATACATTTTTGCTTAAAATTAGTTTGCATCGTCAGTTTCTATGGTAATTGCGAGCCGAGCACCCTGTGCCGAGCCGGCTCGGTGGCTTGGTATTGTTGAAGAGGCTCGACGCCTCGGCGCGCAGGGGAGGAGGACCGCGGCTGGGGAGGGAGGGGGGAGGGGACCTGTTGATTCAACTTATGCACAGTAGTTCAAAAAATAAAATTTTGAAGAACACGTTAGATTTAAAATGTCAATGCAGTGTGCGAATGACCATTGCATTACGAGCCTACAGGTCAAAAATCAAGCTCATCAGATAAATTGTGCTGACAGACAATTTCTTAATCGCTTAATCTAGAAATCCGAAATTTGGCATGTCACCCGCTGTACTAGTGACACTGATCAAACACTGAGGTTTTAACGAAAAAAGTGGAAAATTTGTAGCTTAATATTTAAATAGACCATCCACGAAAGTTTCGTAAGAAACCCCAAAAAATTCTTACACTTTGAAAAATATCCTCGTAAATTTAAGACATTTTTTTTGTAATTTTGATTTACAAAATATGTCGTAAATTTACGACTGCCCATTCTTGCTCGTCGGTCAATTCCGAGTCGATAGGGAGTGCTTGTAAATTTACAATTTCAAATAGTAATTTTACGACTTTTATCGTGGAAAATTTTAACGTAACCCTTACGAGTATTTTTCACAGTGTAACTTCTTGTCTGAATTTCCAAAAATCGTAGATTTCATAATTTTCAATTTAGTTCGCATCGTTTGTTAGATTGTGATTGCTTGCGGCAGCGTTGTTGATAGCTGGCCCAGCCGGCGTCATTTTGTGTGAAAAATGTTAGACGTATGAAATTCAAATTCATGATTTGGTTTTCAAAGAGCGATTTGGCTGGATATAATTAAAGTCTTGTTCATTCTCATGTTAGTGTTAAAACCTAGGGGGCCGTTTAACGCGTTAGCGTTCGAATTTTTTAATCTGCTTGACGATGGCCCCCTTATGGCCGCAGCCGATCCTGTCGTGCCCATTCACAACAAATTTTAATCAAAAATAGTACACAGCTCAAAAATTGGCCCTGCTAAAAATTAATTTTAATTTTTTTAAAAAATAGATTTTTAAAATTACAAAATTTTATTGTGTCTTAAGGGGTAGCTCGGCGAGTTGCGACTCTCTGGGCGAAAATTTCGTCCGTTTTGCTCTATCTCTTACTGTTTAGCCGCTACAGCGGTAAATGTGGACGAAAAGTCGTCAAAATGCATGTTGGATGTCGTTTTCAGGGTAATCTGTCGAGATGCGATCCTTGGGGCAAAAATTTTGTCTGTTTGGCAGCCTCCTTGCCCTTTTTTGAATAAAGAAAAGCGGGGGTCCAGGGGGCGGCAGCCCCCTGGTTTAAATGAGTAAATCTCAAATCATGCAGGCTCGTAATAAAGAAAAGCGGGGGTCCAGGGGGCGGCAGCCCTTAAATGAGTAAATCTTAAACCTTGCAGGCTCGACAGCGCCGCAGGCCTAGGTAGATGTCCGCAGGCCCGTCGCAGCGTACCAGTGTTTCGCGATCTATCGCAAAGCCTGTTACGAGAGACGGTGTCTGGCGTACATCTACCTAGTTATGAAGAGGAGGAGTTGATTGAAAGAAAGAGGAAAGGATGAGCCAGGCTGGCCTGCCTTCCACTCGTCTTGGTCCTCGAGCCCGGCAGGGCAAGCGTAGCGGGAAGAGTCTGCAGCAGGAAGCCGTTATCACACGGGGCGCGGGGCGCTCCTCTCCGCTATCGCTTCGACGCTGCAGTGACATTCCGACATTCCCCCGTCGGGAATCCGTCCGGCTGGCTAGCTGAAGGTGATTTAGTGATACGCGTATTCACATTTTAAGATGCGATAGTCACTTGTTACTGGCTAACTGACTTCGTTTCTTGGATTTCTTGGGGGGGGGGGGGAGAAGGGGGATTTGACGAGGTGAAAGGCGATAGTATTTGGCTGAGCCAGATAAAATAAAAATAGAGAATATTACAGACACTATCTGCGAAGCCAACATTCAAACCCCAAAGACCCCACAACCCACGTCCAGCGCCTCTGGCAACTTCAAGTCGTGTCTTTCCAGTTCGACAACATGACACGCATTATGTAAGAATTGGATAAACGTTGTTGAAAAAAAAAAAAAACCTTAACGCTAACGCTAACGTGGAAGCAGATGACTTAAACTTTTCGCTTTGAACTAGCGTTTTGCGCGGGGCGTAGAGCGCAGGGCGTAGAGCGCAGGGCGTAGAGCGCAGGGCGTAGAGTGCGGGGCGTTGAGCGCGGGGCGTTGAGCGCGGGGCGTTGAGCGCGGGGCGTTGAGCGCGGGGCGTTGAGCGCGGGGCGTTGAGCGCGTGGCGTTGAGCGCGGGGCGTTGAGCGCATGGCGTTGAGCGCGGGGCGTTGGGCGCGGGGCGTTGAGCGCGGGGCGTTGAGCGCGAGGCGTTGAGCGCGGGGCGTTGAGCGCGAGGCGCGGCGTGGCGTGGCGCGGCGTGGCGCGGCGTGGCTCGGTGTGACGCGACGAGGTGGACGAGGCGAGGCCGAGGCGCGCGAGGGGGCCCTAGCTTTATGGGTCGTAAACCAGCCATTGGAGCAGAGGGCTATAGGGCCACTAGGGCTGCGCATGCTGCGGCTGCAGACGGCAGCCGAGTACTGTAGCGTCCATTGTTTAAATCTACGAATTGCCGATAGCCTGAATATGGACAACGCTAGTCGGAACGGGGCACGGACCACGGACCACGGACCACGGACCACGTAACGGCGGAACGGCTCGCTGAAGCCCGCTGCAGCCGCGCTCCTATATATACCTTTAGGAAACAACTTTAACTTTTCAACGCTTATCGCTGGACAACTTTCACTTTGACAACTTTAACGTTTTACTGTTGACGCTGATCACGCTAACTTTACAACGCTTTACGCTAACCACGCTAACTTTACTTCAGTACAAGCTGCTGATACTACGTATCATCTGCTAAAAATGGGTGGGTTTTTAATGAAGGAAACAACGACATTTATTGAAATTGACCGGGAAAAATAATATTGGTCAATATGGGAAGGTTGGAAAAGGTAAAAACAAGAAATTGTTTAGGTTATTATGTTGGTGGTAACTGTAGTTGATCAAGCATAACTTTGACCCTTGATAGCATCTATTTTTGGATGAAAGTTGCGGTAGGCCGATTATGAAAATCTGCCGGTGTGTTCTGTCGGTGTCGGTTCTGTCGGTTTTTCGAGCGAGATGGAAAAATACATGTTTATGTTTTGTCAAGTTGCATAGGTATATTTTATATATATGAATATTAAAGCGTTAGCTCAGCCTGGGAGTCATGACTCTAGCTAGTTTAGGAGGACTCCGTCATAACCCTTTTTGAAGGGTAGCGGCGAACTGGGTTCAGCGAGTATTTGGAGAAACCAATGCAAGTGGTAGAGTTATTCCAGAAGTTCCCTACGCTAACTGGCAGAGCCTTCGGCGGCCGATGCCTAGCTCACGACTGAGTGCCGAGCAAGGGCTGCGACCCTTTTTATGCGAGGCACCTGATCGCACCCTCAGACGCCGCGCCTGGAGACAATACCGTCTCCTTGGCGGGCTCGATGCTGCCAAACTGCAGCGGCAGGGGTGCCACGCGCTTTACCTGAGCGCCAGATTCAAACCTAATCTACTGGCTAACCTAGGGCAAGCTTCCCCCCGCGCACTACATGTATATATACATATAAGGCTATATAAATGCACAGTCACGAACTGCAACAGGCTGCTGTCGACTTCTGAATGACGTTGGCGTGGCCCTCCACCCTCCACCCTACCTCTTGGTCCCTCCAGCCCACCCCCGCACCCCCTGGCCTTGTGGTGGTGGAAGCGAGTAAAATTTCGGCAAGTTATAGTTATGGCTGCTTTTACGGCACGCCCATGGCACGGCCGCGTGACATTCCCAACCACCACCACCACCACCACCACCACCACCACCACCACCACCCCACCACCACCACCACCACCACCACCGGTCGGAGTGTGCGCGTTCAGCCTTATCCGCCTTCAGCGATTTTGTGTGGAATATGGATCCTCAAAATCTGAGATCGACACCTCCATCGCCGTGTGTACTTTGCACTACCGACATGCGGAATGCAAAAAGTGGCAACCTGGGCACATGGGCGGATTGATGGAAGTATGGCCGCCGAGTATGTGTGTGGGGAGGGGCTGCTGTAGTGCTCGCACTTCCTCCATGAGTGCTCGCCGTCTTCGACTGCAGTCGCGGCGAGACGATCAAGAAAATTGTCGGCCTGGATCATAATTAGGCTTCGCGTGTGCGTCGTCCAGGATTTTGTCGTGCACACTCCTGGGCTGGCCGCCCCAATAGCTCCGCGCGGGGGGTCGCAGTCTCGAACCGCGGCGGGCTACGGCCTTTACGTGCTCCTCCATGGTTCGGTTGGGCAGTAAAGACGGGCTCCATGCCGCCGCACATTCGTAGTCGATGACGCCATCCGCCGGCTGCGCGTGCCGTTGTTGCCGGCTCGCACAGCCGGCGGACCGTGAGGCCAATGTATGACAGAGGGAGGGAGAGAAGCCCTTTCGAAGAGGGATGAAAGGTTGATGATTATTCCAAAAATCTGGGCAATTTGTGGCTCACCATGGCAGAAACATCACGACCTCGTCTATAGGCTTCGCGACGTGCTACACACTTCTCACCCTGTAGCTCTTAAACTATTGGACCGAAGGTGTTCAAATTTGGTATACGGGCTGTTCAAGGACCAAGCTCAGTACCAGGAACCTTTATTTGCCTCCTAGGCTGCCTGGGTTGCCTATATTGCCCTTCTACAGTACGCCACAACAGCTTTTTTCGAGGGCACGTTTCAAGGATTTCGGGCCTGTACCACCGTAAACACATCCTTTATCTACATTGTATCAAAACCGGAGATCGGCATCTGCATCGGTTTACAAGCCACGTTGAAAAATGTGGACTTGACGGATTTTTGAGTTTGCCACCCGCCGGCGAGGCAGGGTCGAAGGCCAGGGAGAGGGTACCTTGGAGCGAGCGAGCAAGAGCGAGAGAGAGAGAGAGAGAGAGAGAGAGAGAGCAGGGAGGAGGGACGTCAGTCAAGGTATTGGGAAGATTCCTGACGGGGCTTCGGATGGGATCAGACCTCCGAGATGGGAGGGGAGAGTTCAGGTTCACAGAGGTTTAGGAGGGACGGGGAGGGGAGTGGGGGAGGAGTGTGGCGGAGGGAGGTGATACTCCTCAGAGTGCGCCAGCCTCAGCCGCGCGGACGCAGCAGAACCAGGAACGACAAACGAGTTCCGAATAGCGAGTCCACGCGGCCTGGGGCCGCCACCCGCTCCGCCCCGCCACGCCCGCCGAGGTGCCTGATAGGTGGGCAACATCGCACCTGCAGTGCATGGGTGCACTGCGGGCTGGCCTACCCCCGAGGCTCGCAGGCGCCCCCAGCTCCCACAACTTGCCGGATGAACTTGAGGAACACTGGGCCGTCGGGCCGCGCCGCCCCCTCCCTCTCTCTCCTCACACATGGCAGTTCAAGGAAGCGGACCTGCTCTGCTCCCCCTCGACCTGCTCCGCCTTCATGGAACCGCCGTCTGCGCGACCTGGCAACACCGCCAGCGGATATCGTCACCGTCTACGAATGTGCGTCTTTACTTACTGCCCAGCCGCAGCGTTCGAAGAACACGCCGTCCCGCTCGCGATATCCGCAGTTGTCACTCCTGACCATGGATGAAGTATATAAGACTTCCTCTATGCCCCTGACCCTCGGGACCCAGGTCATGTCCGCAGTCGTCCACACGCCGCGAATGGCGCTGATTAATCCCGCACACTTTTGTACTATGCAACCCGCCGGGCAGAGCCGGCAGAGCCGGCAGAGCCCGTGGCGGCAGCCGCAGCGACAACAAGCTCAATAGGGTTTTCTTGCCACCTCCGCGGGCTCGCGGCCGCGGCTACGACGTCACAGCCCGCCGCGCCCCGCCACGCCCCGCCACGCCACGCCCCAGCTGGTGGCGGGCAGATACGCGCAGCTGGGAGCGAAATGTTGATTGAAGTCGTAGGCCAATTTTCAACCTACATTTGAGCACGATGCCCTGGGCCCGGGGCTGACGCGGCGCTGTGAGGTGGCGGATATTTTTTGACAATTTTATGAGCGCGTCTCCATTTCCCTCACACTGCGATACACCTGGTGCCAGCTACGAACACTGATCAAATATTTGGAAGGAGAAGAACCACGACCTTACAAATTGGCGCCCAACGTCGGGGCTGGACCAGTGTGTGCAGTGTGCGAGGAAGTTTTGCGTGTGAACTTCAAGACAGGCGCGGTTTAAGGTCCGACTGGAGGGGGGGCGGCGCACCCCAGGTTGCCTACATACAGGGGTTTTGTCGCGCTATTTGCCTACTTTCCAGGCGGCTATCTAGTGACCGAAGGGGAGGGGGCGATCGCCCCCCCCCCCCTTAAACCGCGCCTGCTTCAAGATGTATGACGTGATCGTTTTCGTGGTGTGCCTACTGGCATGGTACGCACTGCCGCGGGACGGCGCGAGGAAGTACCTGAAAGGGGGGAATGGCGATTGCGCCCCTCCGCCTGCCCGCCGCAAGGACCTAAGCCCGGGCGAATCACTCGCAAGAAGACCGTCAGAACCGACACGAAGGCGCCGCCAGTGTGGCTGGCGCCCCTCCACATTCAACTGAAAAAATCGGCCAAGTCACAGGAAGATCTGGGGCTGGCGATCCGCGCTCTGACGGACCAGTTCGCCCGACAGGCGGCCTCGGCGGCCGCCGCCGCGGTGAGCACGGCGCCGATGAAGCAGCGCCCGCCGCGCGCGGACTCGAACTCGAGCCCGGCAGCGCCCGTCGTCGCCGTCGAGACGCCGCCACCGCAGCCGACGCTCGCAGCACCCGACGCGGCCCCCACCCGCGTGTTCGTACCGCCAAGGGAGCCCACCTGTGAATTTGATGGCTGCTCACACCCGGTAGAGTTCCTGAAAGACTTGGAGCGCTACTTCGCGGCCTGCGGCGCGCCCGCCGCGGCCAAGCTTGGCCTCGCCCTCGACTGCCTGCGCGGGAGCGCACGCGACTGGGCAATGATCGAGCGGCGCCAGGGCCGCCTCAGGACATACTCCGAGCTCCACGACGCCATCCGGGAAGAGTATTGGTCCGCCGACCAACAGGACACCCAGCTGGCGGCGCTGCTCACGAGGCACTTCCCTGAGTCGGTGGCGAACGGACTGTGTGTAGTTGCACTCAACAACCCAAGCCTGGAAGGCTGGAAGGCGCATGAAGGTATTTGCGCCGTCTTGACGTAAGTAAGCAGTGGCGGGCCCTTGTGCACCCGCCTCCCGCGCCCAACGCGCGCGGGCCCGCGAAGAGAGCGGCCTCCGCGGCACCGCGTCAAGGGGACGAGGGCGTCGCCTCCGACGCCCCGGGCCCCAAGAGGGCGCGGCCCAACCGGAGAACTAGGGCGGCCCGAGCCCTGCGCGCCCAGGAGTAAGAACGACTTCCCCTTCGATGCCGCCGCCACGGACATCGCCGGTGGTGCGCCTCAGGGGGCGTGGAAGCCCCGCGCCGCGGGAGAGAGGGGAGCACCGCGGCTGCTGCCGCCAAAGGACGCGCCGCCGACCTGCCCTCCCAACGTCAGCGCGACGACGCGGGGACACCGAGGACGCAGGTGAGCGAGGAGGGGCCGTGGACTTCCGCGAAGACGACGCCGATCCACGCCGAGCCCTGGAGCACAGCCGTGCCCGGGCTGAGCCTCCCTCAGCCCTCAGCCGCCGCCCGCGGTCCCCAGCGGGCCACCGACCGACGCGAGCACGGCGACCACCGCGAGGCTGTAGTGGCAGCGAAGCCTTCCTGGCCTGCGCGGGCGCACCCCGCCGCCCGCCCAGCTGCAGGTCCAGGGGAGCCCGTGTACATTATGTATCTACTCTGGTGAGTTGCCCGCTGCGCCGCCGCGCTTCTCCAAAGGTCATCTGGCGACCTTGTGAACCGAAGCACGCCGCCGCGCCACTCCGCCAGCGTAAGCGGTCATCGAGGGAGGGGTTAGGGGCGCGACAGGGCGAGAGGGACAGTCGCAGGTGCGCAACTCCAGGGTCATTGTGGCGACCTGAGAGTTGTTGCCAGCTCTGCGCAAGGTCCGCTCCCCGCCCGCCCACCCCCATGCCCACATGTCCAGCGCCCCAGCGCGCCCAACGCGCTTGGGGGCGTGTCGGCGACCAGCGGAGGCGACGCAGCGGAAGCGACCGGAGGAATGGAGAGTAAGAGTGAGGCCAACGACCCTCCCGGATATAGGGCAACACGTGTGTGGGGGCGGCGGGTAGGACACACGCCGCAGTGAGAGTGCCACTTTTGTTTTCGGCATGCCTCCTGCAGGAGGACTACTGGCCCACGAAGGGTTGAGGCAATAGGGGTGACTGTGTCGGAGATGAGGAATACGAGGCCGCGGGAAGTCGCGCTTTGAGGGGGACAAGCAGGTGCTGGAGGGGCTGCCTGAGGACGCCTGGAGGTCTCTTTTCGAGCACTGTTGTTAAGATGCGTAATAGCCTAAACCTTTCATTGCCTGCGATTTAGCGAGTAGGGACGGGGGGTGAACGGCAGACAGTGGGCCGAGCCTTTACCGACCTGCTGTATAATGATCAATAGCCTTTAGTACCATTTCTGGCCGACGACACCAACTAATCTGCAACAATGTAAATCTTGTAAAACTTTGTAATTTTGACCTGTATATTTGTGCCTCATTGTATTTAACTGCAACAACGTGTATATTATCCTTGTGACTTGTATGTAAACCTGTATCTTGTTTGTTTGGCGGGCTGCGCGCGGCGCTCGCAGCGCCTTGCACGGGCAAACATCTCACGCTGTTTCTCATAAACCTGTGTTCCGAAAAAATCCTAATTTGGCAAGTGGGTCCTTGAAGGACGAATCTCGATGTCGAGCGTATTAGTTTGCCTCTGGCATTGCCTGTATTGCCTACAATGACCTCATTGACTCGGCCACAACAGTTTTTTTCGTGGGCGCTTTTTGTGCAATATTGCGTCTTCACGAGGTAGCCACATCCTTTATTTACCTTGTATCAAAATATGAGATCGATATCTCCAACGGTTTGTCTGAATTAATGCACGATCCGGACCTCTGCACGGGTCGTCACGGTTGTTTCCTTCGGTCAGACAGCGAGAGTTAGAAGAATAAAGGACCGGCCCTTATCTTCGCCCCCTCCCACCTCCCACTGCCCCGCGTAAATCTGAGTCAGCAGCAGAGCTCCGCCGGGGCCCCTGCGACATGCCGTGCCGTGCGTAGCCGGGCCGCACGTCCGTGCCGTGCGTACGCGCCGCGCGCCGGGTCGCGTTGCGGCGCTGGCGGCCCCATGCCCGAGTTTCGAACCCGAGCCCTAGTCCAGTCAATATGTGCCAAAAAGGCCCCTAACCCAAGAAAAATTCCGAACAGTACGAAACTTTGGGGATCGTTTTAGGAATGTCTAAGGAGTGCTTGGCCAAAATTCCCCAAAAAATCCCACCGTGCAGATCAGCTTAAATCGCGTTCAAAGTTCAAATTTGGGGCTTTTGAACAAATACAGTTTTTTCGGTTCCTATTTGAGATGTACGAATGCGGTTTCCACTATTCAATGCAGCATGATCTCTTTTTTCAGAATATATCAGGGTTTGTGATATTTCGAGTAAAACTTTCGTGTGCAGAAGGAAAAATCTATATTTTCAGCAGATGATACGTAGTATCAGCAGCTTGTACTGAAGTAAAGTTAGCGTGGTTAGCGTAAAGCGTAGTCAGTAAAGCGTTGTCAAGTTAGCGTGATCAGCGTCAAACGTAGTCGGAAAAGTCTAAAGTATTAGTCGGAAGTGCGGCTGAGTTTCCCGAGCGTGCGTGCGTGCGTGCTTGCGTGCTTGCTTGCTCGCTTTTGCTTGCTCCAGCCGGCTCCCGACGCCGCCCTCCACATCTCTATTTTCTGACCGTCGTCTAACGACCCATAATAAAAACAGTAGGCCGTCGGCGCACAAACTATTGCGCGACCCCGCCCTCCCCCTACCACGCGCTCCACGCCCCGCGCTCTACGCCCCGCGCTCTACGCATCGCGCCACGCACCACGCTCCTTGCCCAACGCCCCTGCGCCCAATGCCCCGCGCCCAACGCCCCACCCCCCGCACCTACCGTCCAAACGCCCCGCGCTAAACGCCTAACGCCAACTTTGTCTAAGTAATGTGTCCAAAGTTACAATGAACTGCCGCCGTAATAACCCAAGTTGAAGTAAAACGTTTAAAGTCATCTGCTTTCACGTTAGCGTTAGCGTTAGCGTTAGCGTTAGCGTTAACGTTTTTTTCAACAATTTGTGTTTTTCAAAGTTTTTTGTTTAAGTGTATCAACGTTACCAGCCCAAAATTGTAAAAAATACCTTTTATAATTGTTGTTGCGGCCTTTTATTCCTCTACAACTTTGCTTTTCACACAATTTGTCTATGATCAAATTTACAGGTGCTATGTGGACCGACGACCCTGAAAACGGGTCGAGATTTGTCAGCTTCTATGCACAAACCCCCTAAGGGGGATATCGTTTGTACGATTCGCGTTTGTACGACCTGGCGCATTTTCAAACCCTCTAACTTTTTGTCCGACCCACGTTTTGTACGACCTCCTTTTGTACGACCTATTTTTGTACGACCTACATTTTGTACGACCAACATTTTGTACGACCTAATAAACGTGTGTGAGGCCACCAAAGTTCGCTGAAAGATTAGAAAGTGCATAGCATTGTCACCGCTACCGTCGCAGGAAGAGCGTGACGGAGCCGTGACACGCGCTCCCAAGCGGTGCGTGACACGTCACACTGACGGCACGACTGACCGTCATGTGACGGGCAATGCGATGCAGTGTGTGGCACGGGTACCGTCACAAAGAGGCCGCGATCGCCACGTGACACGCGAAAAGTGTCACATTGTTTAAAATAAAGTGTCGCACATTCTTTTCAATGTGAATCGGCCAGAATGTGCGGGCTAAATTTTATTGTCACATTCAAAAGAATGTGACATTAATAACAAAAGGAATGTGACAGATTTCACATAAAAAAGAATGTTACGTCACAGTAATTGAATAACAGTGCACTGCAGCGCAGCGCGCGTCACATGGCGGTCACGTTCTCTTTGTGACGATACCCGTGCCACACACTGCAGCGCAGTGCGCGTCTCGTGGCGGTCACGGCCTCTTTGTGATGGTACCTGCGTTACACACTGCAGCGCAGTGCCCGTCACATGATGGTCAGTCGTGCCGTCAGTGTGACGTTCTTGCGTGTCACGACCGCTTGGGAGCGCGTGTCACGGCTCCATCACGCTCTTCCTGCGACGGTAGTGGTAGCAATGGAATGTACTTTCTAATCTTTCAGCGAACTTTGGTGGCCTCACACACGCATATTAGGTCGTACAAAATGTAGGTCGTACAAAAAGAGGTCGTACAAAAGGAGGTCGTACAAAACGTAGGTCGGACAAAAAGTTAGAGCGTTTTAAAACGCGCCAGGTCGTACAAACGCGGGTCGTACAAACGACGGGATCCCCCCCTATGGCGGTAGGCAACCAACACGACAAGCGCGTTTTTCCTCGTTTCATTGCGTTTCGCTTTGATTTTCTCCCATATAAAGGGTGTACGGACTGGGAGTTTTGTATCAGCTGTCTCTCTGCTAATTAGGTCCAAGTAATTTTTTTTTTTTCCGACCTTCACGACCGTATTGGCCAGCTTGAGTTTCAAAACGTATTTTCAGACTTTCTTAAAATTTGCTTAAATTGACTTTTAACGCAGCCTACTGACGAACCAGTGCGAGTTTAGTGTTTTGAACTGGGTTGTTATGGAGAGGGGAAGCGAGAGGTTCGGCTTCGACATGTGTTTAGTTGATTATTAACACACACTCAAAATAAATAGAAACGGCAAATAGAAACGGCGGGCATGTAGCTAATTCTTTAAGCCATTTTACAGTCAAATTTCGAATAAGGCAGTCTTGTTACTTATGCCTCTGTCTGCGAAGTGACATTTATTTTCATTAGGTATTTACGTACTTCCTGTGTCCATATTTCAACGTTTGGTCTATTTTTATAGAGAAGGCTTGATTCAATGCGGTTGCAAATTGACGGAAACGCGACCAATTTTCGCCAAATTCGCTGAAATACACTGTTTTCCACCTATTTTAAAATCACAAATCGTGATGATTTTGCCATATATTTGACCTTTCGGAGAAAACTCCACTTCTTGTAGCCATTTCGAGGCAAAAACTACAAATTTACAATAAAATTTCGTTAAAATTTTAAAAATGCAATATTCCAAAGAAAGGTGTAAAATAGTTCCTGTCAGTTTATCTTGTGTCAGCCTAATTGCGCTTCTATTTCCCGAAAACAAGAATTTATATTTGTCATCTTGACTCTTTCGGTTTCCCCCTCCACAACAACCCAATTCAAGACACTAAACTCGCACTGGTTCCTGGTTCGTCAGTAGGCTGCGCTAAAAGTCAATTTAAGCAAATCTCGAGAAAGTCCGAAAATACGTTTTGACCTCGGTTTTGACACTCAAGCTGGCCAATACGGTCGTGAAGGTCGGAAAAAAAGAAAATTACTTGGACCTAATCAGCAGAGAAAGCTGATACAAAACTCCCAGTCCGTACAACTCTTTATATGGGAGAAAATCAAAGCGAAACGCAATGAAACGAGAAAAAACGCGCTTGTCGTGTTGGTTGCCTACCGCCCCTTCGGGGGTTTACTGTGCATAGAAGTTGACAAAATCTGGACCCGTTTTCAGGGTTGTCGGTCGACATAGCACCTGTAAATTTGATCATAGACAAATTGTGTAAAAAGCAAAGTTGTAGTGTAGAGGAATAAAAGGCCAACAACAATTGTGAAAGATATACTTGAACAAAACACTTTGAACAACACAAATTGTTGAAAAATTACAGGTTTTTCCTTCTGCACATGACAGTTTTACTCGAAATATCACAAACCCATATATATACTGAAAGCAGAGATCATGCTGCATTGAATGCATGGTGGATACCGCATTCGTATATCTCAAATAGGAACCGAAAAAACTGTATTTGTTCAAAAGCCCCAAATTTGAACTTTGAACGCGATTTAAGCCGATCTGCACGGTGGGATTTTTTTGGGAATTTTGGCCAAGTACTCCTTAGACATGACTAAAACGATCCCCAAAGTTTCGTACTGATCGGAATTATTGGGTTAAAATCCAGATTGACTGTACTATCCCCTGGACCCGCAAAATCCAAATCTGTGACGCATTTTGTGTACTCCGAAAATGTTTTACTCTTAGGACGTTTTTGAGTATGGATGTATTATAGTACTGTGTGACTGGTAAACGTTTAAAACAGCACGAAAAACAACAGAAAGTCATGTAATGAGAATTTGCCGTGTCTGGTATCGGCCACGCGGGAGGCGGTAGGAACGCGGTCGCCATCACTTCCTGTCGTAAACCGTAAACATTTCGCTCCCTTTGTTTCTCCAGCGGGAAAACAAATCGCTATTTGCTTGTCATCATGGTCAGTAACATCGTGTGCTTCTCCAGTATACAAGTAGGTGCAATGCGTGGCATTCCCCCTAAGACACACACACCCCCCCCTCCCCCGGCCCGGACGGCTGACAGACCAGACCAGACGCGCCAGCCTCGACTCAGGGATCTCGCTAACTTTACAACGCTTTACTAACTACGCTTTACGCTAACCACGCTAACTTTACTTCAGTACAAGCTGCTGATACTACGTATCATCTGCTAAAAATCTGGCCCTCGGCCCTCGGCACCTCCCCACCCTGGCCAGTCCGCTGGTGCGACAAGGACAGAGTTGCGTGCACAGTTGCACGAATTCGGTCTCGGCTCGGTGTCTACCCCTTGCAGTCGACTCCCCCCTCCTCTCTCCACCGGCGGCGGCACAGGTCGTGCGGGTGCTTTTACGACTACTCGAGCGCCGTGCGGGCGGGTGTCGGGTTCAGCTTATCGCCATGAAGTGACCCTTCTTCCCTCTCACTCGAACAAGTAGCAAAATCAGTGTCGTGTGGCGGTGCAGAATTATGACAGAGGAACAGAAGGAACGGAAGCGGCAGATAGGGAGAGAGAGCGGCGGAAAGCTAAAAAGCAAAACGAGCAGAGTCAAAACAATTCTGCTGCCCAAACTGAGATCCGTGAGTATTCAATGATTTGAACAAAATTTCAGTTACGCCTTCGGTTTTTGGATTATAATTGGCCTTGTGTTATTACAGCTTCAAGTTCAGAAACCAACGGGCCTGATGACTTGCAGTGCCCGAGCCAAAATTTATTCTCAGTTTGGAACGACCGTAAGTTATAATTTATACCAATTTGTATTGATGTTTTTCGTCGCGTGGCACTGAGAAACGAGACCACTAACCATGTTGTGCTTCTGTTTACAGGCCTGGTGTGTGAGTCGGACGAGGACTCGGGGTGCGAGTCGTTGGGTGACGATTATCGCGAAGGGTCAGACGTATCGGACACCGACGGCGCGGAGCACCAGGACTGTCCCCGCCCCAACGACCCCGCCGTGGTGGCGGCGGTGTGCGCGAGCGTGACCCGCACCCTGGCCGGCGTGTGCGCGGCGCAGTGCTACGTGTGCGACCGGCTGCTCAACGAGCGGGCCGCATGCGCCGCGTCAACGTGGAGCGCCTCGGCGAGGACATGGGCCCGGCGGTCAGCGAGCACCCCGAGAAGCTGGTGACGGAGCCCGACCGGCAGGACCTGTGCGCCACCTGTCACGGCTACATCGTGAAGATGCAGGTGCCGCCGACGGCCGTGGTGAACGGCTTCCGCTACCCGCCCCTCCCGCCCGGGCTGCGGCCGCTCACCGAGGTGGAGGAGCACGTGCTGGCGCTGCGCCTGCCCTTCCAGCAGATCGTGCACCTGGGCACACCATGGGCCGGCGCGGCCAGTACGGCGTGCGCGGCTCCGTCATCAACGTGCCCACCGAGCCGGACCAGACCGTACGCACCGTCATCCCGCTGCTGCCCGAGGAGGACCAGTTGTGCGTCGTCAACATCAAGAGGAAGCTGATGCACAAGCGGGCCTACGCGCGCAGCTTCGTGGACCGGACCAAGGTGCTGGAGCGGGGGCGCTACCTGCAGAGCAGCCCGCTGTACCGCGAGCACGGCGTCGTGTTTGACGAGTCCCGGCTGCAGGCGGGGGAGCCGGAGGGGAGCACCGCGGAGCCGTAGTTCACCGAGGAGGAGGACGGGTTCTACGGGCAGCCCGACGAGCCCGCGGACCGCGAGATGTTCGAGCGCCTCGGCACCATCCAGCACACCCTGCTCACGGAGGACCGCGCGTGCCCGCCCCCGCCGCCCCCAGCCGTGCCCTACAGAGCCGACCCGGAGACGAGGTCGACGTGGCGCCCGGCGAGAACAGCACCCCCGTCAGCGTGGTGTGGGACCGCAAGGCCGAGGAGCTGTCCTTCCCCGGCGTGTACCTGGGGCAGCCGCGCACCTTCACCAGGCCCGCCACGCGCTACCAGGCCATGCGCAGCGAGGTGCGGCGAACGGAACGGCGCGGCGCGGCCCCTCAGTGCGTGCTCTACAAGTACAACGTGCACGTGAGGGACCAGGCCTCGGGGCACATCCGCCACAAGTTCAAGCGCGGCGCCAAAGACGTGCTCGGCAGGAACATCACGAGGGAGCAGCTACTGGACAAGGAGTTCGTGTCGTCTTCCCAGAAGAAGGGCCTCGCCATGCCGTGCCTGCTGCCTAACCCTGCCGAGTACTGAGGGGCCGCGCGCACGACCTGTTCGCGAGCGTGCGGCAGCTCAGGCGCCCGCACCTGTTGCTCACGTTGTCCTCCGCCGAGTACCACAGCCCCACCCTGATCTGCGTGCTGCGACGACTGCACCGGGAGCACGCCGAGATGGACCGCTTCAACGCCGGCGCCACGCAGTCCGAGACCGCCCAAACCGACCCGGCCAGTCGCGTCGGGGAGGAGGCCATGGAAGCCATCACCACCGTGCTCCAGCAAGCCGACGACGCTGGTGACGACTGCGTGCCACCGGAGGAGAAGCTGCGCCTGATTAGAGCGGACCCCGTGGTATGCGCGACGTACTTCAGGGAGATCGTGCTACAGCTGAAGAAATACCTTCGCGCCCGGGTGAATGGGCCCATGAGGCGGTACTTCGCCAGGGACTGGTTCAGGATCGAGTTTCAGCAGCGCGGGAGCCCGCATGCACACTGTCTGCTGTGGGTCAACGACGGTCCGGACCAGCCCCTGGACGACCTGGCCAAGACGGCGGCCTTCATTAACGAGTTGCTGACGTGCGACAGCGACCACCCGTTGGCGTCGAGAAACAAGCACAACCACACGGCGACGTGCTTTAAGAACAAATTTATCCGCCACCGGTTCGTGAAGAAACAGCTTGAGCCGCACGAGGAACATCGCCATTGTAGGTTTTTGTCGTTTTATATTTCCGCCGCGCCGCTGCCCTGCCTGGCGCGAGGGGCCTAGAACAAATGCGGCTTCTGTTGCAACGCGTCAGAGTCCCAAGGCGGGCCATGCTCTTTACGTGCAGGATGAACAGTTTACAATTATTAGCAATGATAGTTTCAGGTCGCGGTTTGAGCTACCGCAAAATGTTGCGGCGTCGCGAGGCGTTGAGCGCGGGGCGTTGAGCGCGGGGCGTTGAGCGCGGGGCGTTGAGCGCGGGGCGTTGAGCGCGGGGCGTTGAGCGCGGGGCGTAGAGCGCGGGGCATTGAGCGCGGGGACAGCAGGTGCCCCCCCCCCCCTCCCCGGCAAATACAATAATATGTCAACCGAACTGAGCTCTGCAGCAGCCGACCGAGATGCAGGTTCATAGCGGGGGCGAAAACATTAATAGGGGTTGGGTCCCAACGCATAAGGTCCTGCACGGCGGCGGCGTGACGAAAAAGGTCTAGGGGAGGGCGGGGGCGGGGGGGGGGGTCGCGCGATAGCTTGTGCGCCGACGGCCTAGTGTTTTTATTATGGGTCGTTAAACGACGGTCAGAAAATAGAGATGCGAAGGGCGGCGTCGGGAGCCGGCTGGAGCAAGCCAAAGCGAGCAAGCAAGCAAGCACGGGAAACTCAGCCGCCCTCCCGACTAATACTTTATTTAGACTTTTCTGACTACGTTTGACGCTGATCACGCTAACTTTACAACGCTTTACTAACTACGCTTTACGCTAACCACGCTAACTTTACTTCAGTACAAGCTGCTGATACTACGTATCATCTGCTAAAAATCTGGCCCTCGGCACCTCCCCACCCTGGCCAGTCCGCTGGTGCGACAAGGACAGATTGCGTGCACAGTTGCACGAATTCGGTCTCGGCTCGGCGTCTACCCCTTGCAGTCGACTCCCCCCTCCTCTCTCCACCGGCGGCGGCACAGGGCGTGTGTGACGACTTGTGCCGACCTGTGTGTGTTCCGCCTTCCTTGCGTTGTGGCCGGCACTCGTGCGTTCGTCTCTGAGTTAATTGTCGTTGTTTATTTATTTGTTGTAAAATGCCTCGTAGGAGCAGGCACGCTTTCACGTTGCCAAAATTGTGTAGTGGGGAGCACGCCGCGAACCCTCACACTCGTACCCGCAGGTACAAACCAAAAAGGCTGCCCCCAATAAACGAGCAAATCGACCGCTTCGCTGGAGTAAGTAGTCGTGGTTTTCTATTTTTTTCTAAACAGCAACTTTGTGTCAACTCCAGTGGTGAGGTGTGGGCTGTCAACAAGAAGTTTTTTTTATGAGTTTAGATACGTTCATATGTATTCAGTCGTGATAAATAATAACTCGTAATGATTATTTCGCGCAAGTATTTCAATTTGAAACTTCATGCATGAAATTTTCCGTAAATAGTTTGCCATATTTCAATATCAAACTTTGGAACAATGATTGCCTGTCGTTTTTTGACTAAGTCTTACTTCATTTCTTGTTAAACATTATTCACCTTTTCTCAATTATTAACGAAGTACATCAAGAGTGTATTGCTGCTGGATTGTCATCAGCCCCATCATCCATCATCTAACTTCAATTTGAACAGCGTTGGTGAGTTTCCATAAAGCTAATTTATCCTTGACTATTTGCAAAAACTTTGTTGGCATTAGAGATGTGCGAATCACCCTTTTTCAAACTCGAATCGAATCGAATCGAATCATAAATTTTTTCCCCCGAATCGAATCGAATCGAATCTAGTTTTTTTTCCTCGAATCGAATCTTTCTATTTTGAATCCGAATCGAATCGAATCAAATGTAGACCTTAAAATGTAAGAGGTTTTAAAAGTACTCTAAAAATAACTATACGATGGTGTATAGGTGGAGGAGGAGGCGGGGAAGGGGCGGGGGGAGGGGAAAATGGGTGGGGGGAGTGGCAGCTAGCGACTGCCGGTGGGGGCGGTGGGGGCCAGAGGAGAGATGGGGAGGGTAGATCAGGGGGGAGCGGCGGTTCGAGCGCGCATCCTATGATTCGAATTCGAACTTGAAAACTTTACTTCACTCGAATTGTTCGATTTCGAAGCTGCTTGTTTCGAAATCGATACGAATCGAATCGGGACTGTTTCGATTCGATTCGATTCGAATTCGAAGTGTTCGCACACCTCTAGTTGGCATTTCATGCTAATCCTTTGATCAGCTATTTATTATTTAGTTTCCAGTTGTAATAACTAAATATTTGTTATTTTTGAACTCTTCACACCATACTAATTAGTGGGAAATTTTTGTAGTGTTCAAGATTTTATGTAGAGCTAATTTCGATTGTTTTTAGTAGCCTGATTTGAAGCTTTTCCGTAAATAATTGGCCATTAGATTTCAATATCAAACTTTGGAACAATGATTGCCAATGATTTCTTGACAAAAGTCTTACTTCATTTCTCGTAAACATTCAATTCACCTTTTCTCAATTATTAACGAAGTACATCAAGAGTGTATTGCTGCTGGATTATGTCATCGGCCCCATATCATCTAACTTCAATTTGAACAGCGTTGGTAAGTTTCCATAATGTTGACTATTTGTAAAAACTTTTTGTCCTGCTTAATCCTTTGATCACTGCTTTTTATGATTTAATTTCCAGTTGTAATAACTAATTATTTGTTATTTTTGAACCTTTAATGAATATCTTGCAAGTTCATTTTCTGGTAAATTAGTATTTCAATACCAAACTTGCAGCAATGATTCCTTTGCCGTTTCTAGCTAACTTTTCACTTGCCTATGAAACATTTAACACAACTCTTAACATTTATTAAATCAAAAATTTAATCAATCATCAATATTAATTTACTTAAACAAAGAAATCAATGGTTTCTGTTGCTGCTTGTCAACTATACACCATCGATCAGCTTCAAGCAATTTGTATTCAATCCGGCATCCATGCATGCACATGGGAGTGGAGATAAAGAAGAGATAACGAAGATGTGCTGTCTGCAAAGTCTGAGTCAGTTTTAAAATATACTCCAGGCAAAGATTGTTATGTGTGGTCTTTGAAACACTGAAAAGAATTTTAAAAGCGCCTTCTTGAGCAAAAGTAGTAATTTATACTTACTTATTTTAAATATATATTACATAAACTCAGCTTCTGACAATTTGGCATGGTAGATTGAAAATAGGCGGGACATTCCATTAATTCTATTTGTATCTTTTGCAGGAACTGGTTCATGAGTTAAGGTTGAGAGGCTTCACCCATTGCCATGTAAATGGCCACCCCTCAGAGTTGCGGAGGAACGAAGTACATCCCAGGTATTTTTGTAGTCCTTTAGCATACTTGATGACTTAGTTGTTCAATAGATATTTTACGTAGATTTTAAGGGAAACATCTGGAGGGTCGCCAGTGTGGAGGGTCCGCCCTGAATATTTTATTATTTTTTATTATTTTAATTATAAAATTAGTTTTTAATGTTTACATACTAATTAAATATTAAAGTATTGTGAAATAATATTTTGCAAGGCCTGAGGTGTCTAGAAATTTTCCAACCTGCCTCAAAATGTTCGGTTTCTCGGGCTCTTGCTCTCAACATGTGTGTTAAATGTTAATTGCGGTCTGTCTAGACATTTGGCTAAGAGAATTAGTGGCTGCGTTCTCTATGCCGTAGGACTTTTTTGGAAGTGTTCAAATGTTGTACACCAACTCCAAAAGTCAAACAATAATGCTACTGTGTTTCTTTTGGGTACAGCAAGTGCAAGGTGGTATTTGTTTTTTCAAAAGCACACGCGACACAAATTTAAAGGACTGTGTATTAAAAGTGATTCACTTTGCACATTGCACTTGCACTTGATGCATCGAAAGGGAATGCATTCACATTTTTGTTTGACATTTTGGTGTGTTACCCACTTGAAAGTCCACGACATTTCCGCACTTCAGAAAACGTGGTGCTGAATAGAGAACACTATCATAATTTCTAATAGCCTCATGTCAACCATACAGATCGAAACTAGCAAAGACAGACTACTGCTAGGAGGAAGAGCCCAAGATACAGCACATAAGGAACCAATATGAAAAATTCCTAGGCCACTCTGACCTTTAAAATTAGCTGTAAACAATATTTTAATATTTTATTAATATTGAAATGTTAAAAACTATTTTTTAACAAAAACTATAAAAAATAGTAAAAAATATTGGGGGGACCCTCCAGAAGGGGACCCTCCAGGATCTACCCGATTTTAAGATACATTGATGTTCATGTATTATGAATTTGTGAATATGTTTAAATCAGATATGCGGTGTACCGTATTTCGGCGCCGTGGCATCTTGTGAAGAAGTCAAAGGAAGTGTGGCAGAATGAATCCAAGGAGCAAAAGAAGAAGGACATCAAAAATTTTTTAAAGGTAAGTATCAATGTGAGGACTGTGAGACAGAAGGGTTTGGGCCCAATAACAAGACGGCGTGGATTTCTTCCAGACTCAGTTCCCTGACTTCCGTTTTCACATTGTGGCAGACCAGATGTACCGGTCAGCCTGCTGCTTCCACATGCCAATCGGCTTCTGCCTGTTGGACAAAGAACCGCTGACTTCTTATCAGTAGATGGTATGTTCTAGGAATAAAATGATATCTGAGTGTACCTAAACTAATGCTCATTGTATTAGATGGATTTTTGGCTTCAGGCCTACGATCTATATTGGTTTTTGTTTGATTTTTGAGAGGTGAGGTATATATTATAAACAAAGTACTTAAGAAGCTGGTAATAAGTTCATTTTTAATCTGTTCTGCATCTTTAACAAATATTCATTCATTGCGACCAATCAATTTTCCTTTCTGCATTTAGCATAACATTAATGCTGTATCACCTCAAGCAAATTAAAAGTTAACTTAAGAACAGTAATCAAACACTTGTGATGATCACAAGATAAAATATGTCTTTTGCAGACTTATGCGTGTTTTCATCTGTACGGAATGTTGTTAACTGACGAATGCATTTCACCCTGAAATTCATACCCATAGTTTTGAAGGTTATTTGATTCAGGATAGCTGCAAAGTGCTCCCTCTGAGCTGCTGTTCCCTTGCTTCCAGAAAGGTAGTTGGGAGGTGGAATGTCATAGGACAGTGAAAATTTTGTCCTCCTTTTAGACACTGTGCGACCATACACTTCAGTGATAGTGAACTTCTTGAGCTGCTTTAAAAGGGCCTTTTCTACAGCAACCTGCGTAGAAAGAATTAGTAAATAAATATTGCAGCTTTTCCTTTCCTCAAGGAGACGAAATTTAAAAAAAATGGGATGCTTACATCAACTGCTAACTTGTCCATTGTTTTGTTCAGATTTTCTTCAGGTCTTTGTTTTTTCGACAGGATTATCGTCCAACGGAGGGGCCATGGGCATGGAGCCTTGATGGAGCAGAAACAAGACAAGGGAGTAAAAGTGAGAGAAGGCGGTTTTTAGGCTGCGTTTCAGCGTTTCTGGTTGGCGGTTGGCTTGGCTACAAAGCGGTGGCGGGGGGCGGGGGGCTGGGCACCCCAAAATTTTACGTTTTTGGGTCCAAAATTGTAATTTTCTTTAAATTTTAGGTTATTTTGACCTTGCGTACGTACCAAATCGTACTTTAGTTATATTTATTTTCTGAACTTTAAAATTATAAATATGTGCTCAAATCAGGTCAAATCGGGAGGTGCTGTCGGAGCTGAGGGAATCAAATGCACGACAGCGAACAGCATCTCCCGATTTACACCCGATTTGTATGCATATTTACATTTTTTTAAGTTCAGAAAAGAATAATGGAATCAGAAAATATGTTTTAGTACGGTGGTGCATTTTTGTGTGCAGAGGCGGAAAATGACTCGGTTTATCAAGTCAAGTCAAGTCTGTAATGCTCACTGTTCAATCAAAAAACTAACATTAAATAGTAAACTCTCATTTGATGTGCTCTTGATACCTTACCTTATTTTTGAATAAAGACATTTTAATGAGCAGTATGCTGAAATTTTATCTGATGAATCTGTGAATTAGTCTGAGTGATACAGTACTTGCGTTCTAAAACATTGAGGTTGCAGCTTAGCACAGTGTTGATATTGACTATAAGAAGACTTTGGAAGATGACATTTGTCCTGTCATGTTTTGTGAGCTGGCTGCATGTCAGCCATCTTATGAAAAGAGCCGACATTAGTTGTGTTTTTAAATATTCTCACTTTGCCTCTCAGTAATTTGTACCTACTAGGAAGACTGAGAGTTACATCCCATATTTGTTACTTGTCCATGACATTGTAGCTCTTGTTTTTATTCAAGTTTTAGTTACTGCTGAATAACTGAACTCTAATTATGTAGCCATGATCGGGTTTGTAACAGTTTTCTAAATTTACGCATTAAAATTCTCCCCAGTGGTCTTTTTTTGTTGCTGTTTAAAGTTATGCTGCCTGAACTAGTCAAAATTTTAAAACATAGAAATTTATTGGTTCTTTTAATGAAAGACATTTTTTGTTTTCATATAGCTGCCTTCACCGGAAAAACAAAGGTAGGACTTAATGCCTTTCTAGGGGTGTGAAATTTTAATGCCTTTGCAAAGGCACGAAATTGTCCAAAGGCATTAAAATTTAATACCTTTGGGGCAGTTTTAATGCCTTTGCTGGGGTGCTAATTTTTAATGCCTTGGTAAAGGCATTAAAACCCTTCCCGTCCTACCTTTGTTTTTCCAGTGTTATATTTTGTGCGCAAAATATTGGGGATAGACCTAGACCATGAATAATAGTGCCCTTGTGATATTTTTAGAAGATTGACCCAGTTACTTAATGTGTTGAGAAAGTGAAATTTTGTGAGTATGCATTAACTCTTCCCTTGTTCAGCACTGTGCTGGCTGTCATACTAAAAATTCAGAAGATGTTTGTTAGAAACTGATAGTTTGTATATATCTATGAAAATAAAATATTAATAAATGATTTAAAGTGATACAAGTAACTATTCTGACCTTTTATAAGACTGAACGATATTTCGAATCCATCTTTCATACAATTTTCCACTGAAAAGCTGTGCTTGTCCTCTTGAGGGAAGTACTGCGTACTGCTTACTCTCACAGTTATTTAGTCTTGATTTCTGTTTGAGTGCATATGTGTTGAAAACAACAATCAATGTTTACTTTATTGTTTGCCACTACTTTTTATTCATACATAGTTATTTATACATACATAGTTAAACTTCAGTTCGTTACAATACTTTTCTTGTATTTAAAGCTTTATGCATAGCTGTGGAATATGCAGCAGTTTGTGATTCAAGTCAGAATGCTGACTTCTGAGATATAGATTAGATCTGAACAGACCTCGACAGGAGAACGCGGGGTCAGATATCTTATTTATAATCCTAATTGCTCTCTTTTGTTTTCTAAATAATGAGTTTAATAACACTTTGTTAAAGTTCGGATTTCCCCACAGGATAATACCGAAAGAGAGAGAAGAGTGAATAAATGCATTACATACTAATTTGATAATTTTTTTTGACAATGATTGAGAGGCTTGCTTGAGAACAAAGACACCTCTGTTTACATTTTTCAATGTTGCTAAAATTTGGTGTTTCCACGCAAGTCTATCGAAAATGATTATACCTAAGAATTTTGAGAGAGAAGTTGGCTCCATTTTATAGTTATTAAGATGCAAGTTCAGGTCCATTGGTTTGGAATTTAAAATCAAGTAGATGGTTTTCTGAACATTTAAAGCTAATTTAAGGGAGGCAAAGAAATCTGCAATTGAATTTAGTATAGATTGAGCCTTGATTTTAAAATCATTATAAGAAGAACCAGAAATGATAATATTTGTGTCATCAACATATAGGATACAATCACAGCCACATTGAACCATAAGACTTTGAATACAATTAACATAAATCAGGAACAGGTAACAGAGCCTTGTGGAACTCCAACTTTTACCTTTTTAAAATTAGATAATACTTGATCATTTAAAGAGGGGTCAAAAACAGAAACCGCTTGGTCCCTGTTCCATAGATATCATAAGATTCTAAAATTTCAGTCCATTTTTCTTTGTGAAGCATATTTTTTAAGATTGAATAGATTTTGAGAATTAACAGTTCTAGATTTGAACGTCAGGTTACTTTGGTTTTGTTCACAAAGGAATCTTATTGTTAGCGTATAGTGGTCGAAAAAACCTAGACCAGGCAGAATAGTGGATTGAACCACTTGATTTGGGAAGTTTAAACAGATATTATCAATGCACGATGATTTTTGACTAGTAAGGTTAACTCTAGATATTTCATTAAAACAATATGACAGATTACAACTGTCAAGGAGGTCTTTTAGTTGCATAGACCTTATAGATGAGTCAAGGAAGTCTATATTAAAGTCACCAGCAAAGAGGACTTTTCCAACCATAGGGTTACAAATTAGCAGGGCTTCACTTAAGGTTTCAAAAAACTGAGACCAAACAGAGTTGGAATTTGCTAGATTACATACAGGAGGTCTTATGGGAGGTCTATAAAGACCAATAATAGAGATAGTAGTATTAGTCACTTTAAGCTTAATAGCAGCAAGTTCACAGATATTTTCTACTGATAAATTATTAATTTCAGAAATTTCCTCGCATTCAAAAGGAATACAGGGTATTTTGTCTCCAAGTTGAATGAAAAGGCACATTACTTACGTTTAGGGAAGTTTTGCTTCAGAAAAGTTTCTGTACGAAAATCTGAAAGAAGATCTTCATGGTGCTTCTTCAAATGACTTAATACATTTCTCCGTCTTATGTCTTTTCCCCAAGTCCACTGACAGAGAGGACACTTCAATCGTTTTGGGTTGGAAGAAGGTGCTGCAACTTCAATCCGTCTTGGGAAAACAATGGAATGCTGGAAATGGAAATCTGGCACAAGAGAAAGAATATCCCCATTTCTTAAATAAGAAGTCAGCAGTTTAGATGCAAAAGAAGTCACAACTGGAGTTAAATTCATCTCATGGATATTGTCGGGCCTGCAAATAAAACATACGTGTTACAACAAATTTCCAAAATAAGATGACGTAGATAACCAAACACACACAACCGTTCATCCTTACAAACAGGTGCAGGCAGGGTATGTTATTCCGTAAGGTATCCATGATGAAGTCCCAAAATTGCAGGCTTCAGCCCAGTTAAATGATAAGTTTGAGCCCATGTGAGGTGAGTTCGGCAGAAGCACTACTCCTTCTCCTACTCGTTGAATGACCTGCAACAATGTATGCAAAAGTTTCAAGGACTCATACTGTATTACTTACATATCAATGCATCAATCACGTACCACACTGAAGGGTATGTCTTCTCTTTCTAACCACTGTACAGATGGGAGGTAGGATTTGTGGCCGAGAATGTTACTGCATCTCCTGTTATCTATGTAACCTCTTAATACTAATGCTGCCGTTAGTTTAGCAACCGACCGTGGTGGTATTACAATCCTGCAAATCAATCCTGAGCAGAATACTCGTTCTCCCACCTCCAGATATGATGATAAGAGATGGAGGTAAAGACGAGTAAAAATGATAATAATACTTACCAGCACTTGGGCGCCCCATAAAGTAAGACATTGAAGGACCTGGAACAAAGTTACTATGGGTACTTTGAGTACATTAATTACAAGAAATCAGCCAATAACAGGCCTTCTTTCTTGAAAAGAATGTACCGAATGTAAATGTGTACATACGTACGTACCACAACGAATAATCCTCTACATGCAATCCGAAAAAGCTGTGAGCCGAGCCTACGTATAGATTAGGAGAGGACACACCATTATAAACTTCAGGTAGTATACTTAGCATGTTTTGGTAACATAGAGTCATCAACGAGAAATTTTCAGTGAACTCCACATGCTTTTCTTGATCTTCATCAATGCCAGCACTGTAGAGAATGAGCGATGCAGGAGAAACATCAAGGTCTTCGGGGTCCAATTCTCTGAATGAACATTCAGCACAAGTGCAGGAGCGTGATGAGGTAGGTTCGGGAGAGTCCTTAATGACTTCTCCCTGCATCTTAAATTTCAGATGTTCATACTTCTTTGCACAAGTACTCTTCTTCTTATATTCTTGCAATTTCTTAGCTGCAGCTTTCCACTTAGGGGCTTGGTTCCTGGCCGTTTTTGCATCAATATTGTATTTTGTTCTTGCTGGGACTGCTACACAAGAAATGTGACTGTAAAAATGATCGATGTAGCCCCGAGTTCCGCTGTTTTCATATGCTATCATACTGAAAACAACATTAACGAGTGTCAGTAAGGTTTGATGTGAACTACAGAACTAATTCAAAAAGAACTCACCAGCAAGATCTATTGGTGTCTTCATCAAATGAACTGAGTGAACACACTGACTCCAGATAGGACTCTGCAACTTCGTTCTCGGGCATCATCTGCAGGTGCGAATAAAGCCCGTTCCCTTCGACAGGGCTGGACATAACAACCATTTGAGAAACTTTAGCTCCGACGGAACCTCTAAAATTTGCGAGGAGTTCTTGTAAGGAAGTTCCCCTTTTGACACCATTCTGTAGGCATACCTAAAAGAACCGAGAGTAATTAGCAAAGATTGCAAAGAAACTTAGAGACAGACCGCAAAGGGAAGTACTTACTTTGAAGAAACCTAAATTTTGAACTTCAGGACAAGTATATTTGGACTCGCAAAAACTTTCAAAGTTTTGCAGGTCCTGTTCGGAAAGCTGATATATTGGGTACTTGTCGGAGAAAAAGGACATGGTATATAAGCCGAGTAGAACACAGATCTGGAAGATGATCAAAAATAAAATTGCGAGAAGCGTGAAATAGTTCTAAACAAGCTCCGCTGTTAGTTCTACACTTGGGCAAACTTGGGTTAAGTTTGTTTGTTTGGGTGGTCCATCGCCTTCCAAACAACTCAGTTGGTGAATTTCTCATGACTGCTCATGATTAGTACCTCGATATTTCCCGTATTGAACGGCACGCTCTTCGTGCCAATACGCACCATTCACACGCATCCGTTTCAACTGCGCGGCTCCGGCTAGGGGGATTGAAGATTGCATTATCTTGCATTATTTACGAAATGGGACGTAAGCAGCGTAAGCAGGCTGAACCCAATGCTGGAAATCTTCAGATTCCGCAACGGCCTCTTCGTAAACGCCTCTGTGTTGAGTCGACGTCGACGGATTCACCAGCACCAGTGTAAGTTGACAGGTTAAAAGCAGGTTGGAGAGCAAGAGTGAACTAAGCGGTTTTCCTTCGTTTATGTAGCACTACACCAAGACCAAGGGGTATCACAGTCACTCCATCCCAGCTCCGACAACTGTGGCTTTATGATAATAGTTGTGCGCGAAAGTACATGAATGGCCCATTGCGGTCGTGCTCTATGCTCGAAGCTGCTGAATTAGACGAAACAGGTAAGAGAAGTAAACTTTTACTATGCCGTGCACTTAACTTATCTGTAATAAAATATGATGTTCCGTATTACTCTCAGGTGATGAAGACATTCAAAATTGGAAAGATGAAATAAAGGCAATGTGGCAGAACGCTGGACAGGATTTTGAGATATACATCGACGATGCGGAGAGAGTCAAGCCCAAGGAGAAGCAGAAAGGATACGGACTTCGAGTGAAGATGAATGCAAATCTTAAGAAATACATACATCCAAAGGACGCAGTCACTTTCGGTTGGATAGCAAATATACCACCATGTATGCCTTTGGGAGGATGGGCACACGTCTTTAACAGAAGTAGTATTAAACCAAAATCACACGAAACACACGAACACATAGAATACCTTGGTGGACCCGTAAGTTTCCTGAACTTTTGTCGCACCAGTAGTATGAAAGTTGTTATGACTACGGGCCGAAACCATCAAATCTGCAAGATGCACTTCAAAGGTGAATTTACTTCGGGATCAGAGCTTATGTGGAATTATGGATTTGGGTCCGATAATGCGACAATGCCCAGTCAGGATCCGTGGTTTTTACCTGAGGTATTTCAATTACAAAAAATATTGAACCTAAGGATGTATTACAATGTAATGGCTTAAATGTATTAACAGTTCTTCTGTTTGCAGTGTTGCAAAGAGACCTTTAACCTTCCTGCGGAAGACAAGAGGCATGACCATAAGCTCACTTACCGGGACTGGTGGTTTCAGGAGAAGTGTGTGCTCTGTGGTAAAGCATACAGCCTGAAGAATAAGAACAATCGTGTGCAGAGGAAACCACATTTAGTGGGATCTCACGCTGACTATTTGGGGACTGTTGGGAATGGCTGCGACAATTATGTAAATCAAGAGGTTGACAGTGAGAAGGTATTTATTTATTTATTATTTTTTGGCGAAGATGGGTCCCAGTGAGTCAAAGACTTCACATCAAGGGACAGTTTACAGTTTTTCAGGTGACATGGTGACTGAATAAATAGTAAAGAGGAAAACAAAATAGTGGAATTTATTACATGTTGTGATGGAATGGAAATATTGTGACAGTAATATCAGACACTGTAACTAAGCCGAACAGCTTCTTTTCTTTAAAAAAAAAAATTGGCGCATACCAGAGCCTCAGAGATTAGATAGGTTATGTGAGAGAGTGGATCAGAGCATTATTAGATATTTTTTTAGAATTTGGTCTTTCAGTCAATGTGCCTCAATCATGACAACGCTGGTGTTATTTTTTTTACTCGTTCTTTACAACAGTATCTACATCTTAGGTAAATGTGAAGAGAACGAGTATTGTGTTCAAAACTTGGTTTTGTTAGTGACCTACCTTTTCTCACAAACCACATAACTAAATAACATAACTGTATACTTATTTTAAAGCTTGAAAGACGTTCTTTTCATCCGTAAACGAAGTATTTTTTTCGTTCCAATGCAAATTATTGGGTAAATCACGTTTGAAAATATCCGTTTTAACGGCGCTAGAACATATATTTGTAACTTAAATATCCCACGAAAAACATTTCAATCTTCAACATATTTACACTTGAAAACCTATCTTCCAGCTTTGGTAAACATTTCTTTTCCTCTGATGTAATGAGATAAAATTTATACTTTTCCTGTAAATGAAAGTTCTTTCAGACCCTGCAACTCTGGTATTGGGAAAGTGGGTGCTGACCCATTCAAATCGATATTTCGGTAATTTCGAAACGGCGCTGAACTCCAACAATAGCCAACAATCCAAAACCTGTTGGACTTCTTCCTAAGTGTAGTGTCATTGGGATCATGAAATTTTGGCAAGTTTATGTTTCAACATAATTCCACACTTAACAAAACCAGTTTTGATACATATTCTGTTTGTAAAGAACGAGTTCCTTCACTTTATATCAATTTTGCAAAGTGCAAAATTGATATATCCAAACATGTTATACAGTATTTAGGCTGATGTCTTTGCTTCTTGTTTTTTTTTTTGGTAATGTGCTCCACATGTATGTTCTATGACAGGTGCTGTTCGCAGCTGAGAAACTTAATCAGCTCTTAATGACATTGAAATCTATGAATTGGAGTGTGACTCCTGCATGCAAAGTCTTCAGCGAACAGTAAGTGAATTTGGTCAGCTAATATTCTATTCAGGAGAGACACACAGGCAACATTTATTGGATGGATGTTCACATACATCCATACAAAGACTCCACCCCGTTTTCAGTGATGTTCTTATCTGTTTCAGGGAACTGATGACCTTTGAAACTAGTCCTGATAGTTTACTAGAAGAATTTATCAGGAGGAAAGAAATGTTTAAAAAGCATGGTGTTATAATTTTAAGGGGCTTTGCAGTCCCTTCTGAAATACATCATTTCATTCCACTTTCGCCACGGAACTGGAAAGCCATCACCTGGAAAGACGAGACTAAGCCAGTTCCTGGGCGTTATGGTGTTCCAGATAGCGTGAAGGAGGAAATTGAAGAACTGATACCATTGTTAGTTGCTGAATGCCTTTCTCAAGAAATACCATGAAAGTTTAACGAAGAATTATTGAACTATAATTTGTTATCCATAAAGAGAATGTAGAAATCCATATTGTTAATTTAAATCTGTTTTAAGTATACTGTTTGAAATACTTGGGAAACCATTTCTGATTCAAATTGCTTTCTGTTAAATCTCTTCAAGTTCAAGATTTACTTAAAAGCAGTAATGTCTCTCGGGACCAACTAGACTTAATCACTCCACTGGAAATGCAACCTGTATTGATATATGTTCTAATCTTAATCATAGTATTGTTAATTCAAGTATTATCTCTGGTGCAGGCTACTTTGATCATGTATTCTTTCATCATATATCCTTGTCAATACTGAACAGGTATGGTGTCAGAAGAATATCCTTAGATCTAATAACTTCATATCTGTCTGATTGAGTTCAGATTGTCTCTGTAGCTGACCCTTCTACTAATCAACAAGTTAGGTCTTCATTTTAAAAAGTTAGCAAGGGTGTACCTCAAGGTTCTGTTTATGGTCCTTATTTATTTTTAATCTACATTAATTGCATTCAAAAATTTTTAAACAAAAATGATTGTGACTGCTTTCTGTACGTTGATGATACCAATAGTATTATTACTGGTCAATCACACGAGGAACTAAGAACAAAGGCCCAATTAATTTTAGATACTATTTTTAATTTTTTTGCTTCTCTAAAACTCTCTGAATGTACAAAAAACTAACTATATGTTGTTAAACTGCAATCCAGTTGACTTAAGTCTTACTCTCAATAATGTTCCAATAGAACTAACCAACACTTGTAAATTCCTTGGAATGAAAATTTCAAATGATTTATCATGGAAAAATCAAATTCTAGCTACAATCCAAAAAGTCAGTAGAGGAGTTTTTGTTCTCATGCAAACATCTCAAAGCTTATCTAAGGACTACAATAGACTTGTTTATATGCCTTTGTGCATTATTCTCTCCTATCTTTTGGCAATGGGGCAATCCCAACAACAATAAGGTTCTTATAACTACTATGTTTAGAAAACGGAAACGGGCCATAAGAATGCTGAATAAAATTTCTGACTCTTCAGTGTCCTGCAGGGGGCTCTTCAAGAAAGATAAAGTTCTCACTTTGTGTAGCGTGTACATCTTACTTTGCTTCAGTGTATGCCAAAAAAGAACTTTCTCAATCCACTGCAGCCACTATCCATAATCATTTCACTAGAAATAGAAATAATATATTCTGTACTGTCTTCTCTAAAGGGGAAGTCAAAGGCAATTGTATACAAACTTATAATAAGCTACCACTATTTTTAAAATCAATTGTCAAAATGTCAGCTTTTAAATCTAGACTTAAATATTTAATGGAAAGAGAGTGGTACAGTACTCTTTCATTGAATTTATTGAATAACGCTTCATTGTATATGTAACTTCCAACTTCTACCTGTATCTGACTTGCTTTTAAATAAGCTTCATAAATATGAATATGAATTTTATGAAGATAGGGTGATCGACTCTTTAAACTTATTTGTTACAACAAAAATACTATAAAGTTGAAGCAACCCCTGTAAAACGAAACCTGTGCAGAACACTGCTTAGCGCGTGCAAATCGTAGCAGAGCCTGTGCGAAAGGTCATGAAACCTGTGCGTACCCCGTGCAACACGCGTGCAAAACCGAGCGAATCTCTGCTCTGAGTGTGCTCCGCGCGTGCTCCGTGCGTGTCGCGCGTGCAAAGGTGTGCACGCCTCTTCTCACTCGAGTCGTCCCCTGATGACCACCTCAACAGAACACGATTTCCCGGTCTCGGGGCTGTGGGAATTCTAGCGCCGAAAACCGTTTTTCTCTGCGACGTCAGGTTCCCGAGATACGAGGACGTACCACGACGTACCGGGAGCTCCGCGCCAAGGATACGTTCACATTTAGGAGGCCAAAGTGACCCTGGCGCCTTTCTCGTTGGGTGTCCGGGACTTCTGACTTCATAATTAGGTTCCACGGGCTGTGGCGCTTCTGTAGACACCTCTCACACCCTTCTGTCACCTGACATTGGGGTTTGGCGGCGTCCTAAAACTGTGCATTCCTGTAAATATGTGGTGTTCAACAGGATCAGACTGTTAAGGACGCCGCCAAACCCCAATGTCAGGTGACAGAAGGGTGTGAGAGGTGTCTACAGAAGCGCCACAGCCTGTGGAACCTAATTATGAAGTCAGAAGTCCCGGACACCCAACGAGAAAGGCGCCAGGGTCACTTTGGCCTCCTAAATGTGAACGTATCCTTGGCGCGGAGCTCCCGGTACGTCGTGGCACGTCCTTGTATCTCGGGAACCTGACGTCGCAGAGAAAAACGGTTTTCGGCGCTAGAATTCCCACAGCCCCGAGACCGGGAAATCGTGTTCTGTTGAGGTGGTCATCAGGGGACGACTCGAGTGAGAAGAGGCGTGCACACCTTTGCACGCGCGACACGCACGGAGCACGCGCGGAGCACACTCAGAGCAGAGATTCGCTCGGTTTTGCACGCGTGTTGCACGGAGTACGCACAGGTTTCATGACCTTTCGCACAGGCTCTGCTACGATTTGCACGCGCTGAGCAGTGTTCTGCACAGGTTTCGTTTTACAGGGGAAGGCCTCAATCACTGAGTTATATTGTAAATAATTATTTGAATATTGACATTTAACAATGCCATTTTTTTAAAGTAAGCAGCAGGAAAACAGCAGGAAACCAACACATAATAAACCTGCTCTCATATCAATCATTTGCAAACAACAGTTGGAACATACAATACATACATGACTACTGACAGAGTAGTATTTCAGAGCTCGAACTTATTCAAAGGGGTTGAACAGGGGGAGGGGGAACATCAAATAATCTCCTTCAATTTCACCCTGGTATTATAATTTGTGAGTTACTTTTGGTAATTTTGGCCGGGTGATTCGGGGCGATTTCATTGGCTGGGAGGCCTCGGGCCGGGGGCGGGGCGACTCGGGTCGGGCGCGGGCAGCGACAGTCGAGTCGACAGTCTGGCTCTGGCTGTCAGGCTGACAGCTCTGGGAAGTGTCGTTTTCTGTCTCTTCTGTTATTTTATTATTTTATAAAGAAAATATAATTGTTCTTCATCTAACAGACTCTTGATCTGATTTCCTACCGTGATTTCTGTTTCAAATATAAAAAAGTGGCGAAATGGCCAGCACGTCAGACAGCGAAATGACATTTGAAGTGGGGTTATGTGGCTAATGATATGCTTCGACATAGTTAATATACATCTGCAGTTATACCAGTATTAATTAGTTTGTTACATCTTTGTTATGTTTTAGGAACTCGACTTGTCACATGTGAAAGTGGAAGTGGAGTCTGATAGTGAAGGAAGCGCGAATTTATCTGCGAGTTCTCCTGAACCTGGGAAGCAAGAAGAAAAATGGCAGATTTCTGGACAGATAGGGGGAGTCTCCGTCTCTGTCACTGCTAATGAAGCTATTTACAAGTGCCGTAAGGTATCTGTTTGCTGTGCGCATGCAATGAAGGAAGTAAGTGACCTCCTTTTATGAATTGAAACAGCTGTTGATTATTATGCCTGGTCAATACTAAGTAAGGTTCTTTTAAAAAAATTTATTTAGATTTTTGAAAGCAGGCCGCCTCCAGTGAAGTTCCATCGGCAGGCAAGATTGCGGAATGTTGGTTTAACTACCCTCTCCATTATTAACCGTACCTATAACCTTCTGAGAGATTATTCTCTCATGGCCCAACATCACAATTCTGTGATGTGCGCCCAGTTCCGGTGTACCCCTCGAACTGTAAATTGTCAACGTTGTGGACTTATCTTCTCAGGCAGAGGAAGTCACCTTTTCGACCTTATGAATCATATTAACTCAAAGCATGGAAATGAAAGCGAGAAACTTATCATTGGCATGATAGACAAATTTCATGCATCCTTAGCTGGTATGCGAAGGATGTTAAGAGCTGACATGCTGCGTATGTACGAGCGTTTCTTATGGTAGCACAGCATAATGTTGGTGCCTTATCTTCTGCTTTTAAATACTGCTAGGTTGCTTTCTGGTATTTATTTTTGCGTTTCTCTGTCTAGAACAATTGTAACAATTGTGTAATTTGTAGTTCTGAAGACATTTTTGGAGATGTCATTGAGACTTATTTATTTATTTTATTGAGCTTTGGTTGTGAATTTTTAACATTAATATTACTGATTAGTTTCAGTATTGAGAATTCTATTTCTTAACAAGTGTGCATATGGAAGAAATATGCACAATAATATATTGGTTGCTTCATAGTGGACTTGCTTAAAATATTTCATATTTAAGGGTGAAGGTGGGAAAATGATGCTAGGTTGCTTTCTGGTATTTATTTTGGCGTTTCTCTGTCTAGAACAATTGTAACTATTGTGTAATTTGTAGTTTGTGAATTAGGTTGTGAATTTTTAACATTAAGATTACTGAATGGTTTCAGCATTGAGAATTCTATTTCTCAACAAGTGTGCATATTGAAGAAATATGCACAATAATATATTAGTTGCTTCATAGTGGACTTGCCTAGATTATATAAATTTTAAGGGTGAAGGTGGGGAAAAATTGCACAGGGTTTCGCAGGTTGTACCTTTAATGGCAGGTACGTCTCGCTTGTGAGGTTTGCTATGCAAAACTAGTTTCTTGTGCTTGTAGAGCAAACGTTTTGTCCATTTCAGAATAGAAGATTTTAGTTCAATTTATTATGTAGTAGAAGTTTATTAATTTGTGTTTTTAATTCATGTACTCTACTTTGAATGTTCTGCTTTTAAAAAATGACGGCTGGCACTCTGGTATAAAAACATGATGAAAGTCATTGACATGCTACAGTTGGACATTCAAAATGTCTCATGTATGCTCTTAAGAAGTTGTACTGGAATAAAACATTTCTTCTCCTCATTTCTGTTGTGGCTAAAACTAAAACACGTCTTCTGCTGCACCCCTCTCCGCCATCCCTGTACAGCCATTGCTCTCATACTGGTGCTTCAGAATTTCGCATATTGCATTGCGCTTGCCAACGGAAGCGCACCAACCCATTGGATTTGATTCGGTTATTGAGTTCCAGCTATTATTCGTTGTGATTGCTGAAACGTAGCTTACGTGAAATATTTCTATCAAAAAATCGAAATATGGATGCAGTAGGAATGGAACGTCATCACCTCAATCTGTCGAACTTTTTCATGTGTAAGTGATAGTGATGGCGTTGCGTTGGCCATACTTGTTGTTTCAAAGACCAAGCTGGGGGTTATGTTTCCGTGTGGATGTACTCAATTTCTGAACTACTTTCCAATGTTTTCAACGCCGAAGGATATAAATGTTCTGTAAATGAGTGAGTAATGTGACATTCTTTAAAATGTACCTCACCAGTACCTGTCGTGAACAGCAAACGTAATCTTAGTATTGGCGTGTCTCAAATAACTGATCAGTTATTAATAATTGACACTTTGTGCTGGCTTTATGTAGGTTTCATTGATTATGTATCTCAAATGTCTTTTTACCGCCCACTAAACCGCATTTTTGGTACATTTGTCAATAAAATTTGTTTTTGAGCCCTTGGATGTCTTTAGATGGAATCTAGGGGTATAGTGTTTGTTGTGTGCCAAGTGGGTACATGTATTTGTAGGATATCTTACTTTTAAGTTAACGTGCATGATTCCTCTGGAAAGGTTGGTGATATAAATCTGGTTGAGAGCTTGTTCGTTTCAGTTTATCAGGAGATTGACACAGTATTAGAAGCTCCGCACTGATACAACTGCTAACGCAGAAAGTTTCAATAACTATTATTTAGAAATACCTGACTTGATTGCCTCGAAACTAGATACAACGAAATTTGACTTCACCTTAGTCAATACTCAGGACAAATCGGTCTTTATGTATCCAACTGATACTAAAGAAATGGAAGCTGTGATTAATGAACTTAGCAATAAGAGATCAGTGGGCTTTGATGAGATATCAAATGTCATTGTTAAACATGTGAAAAAATCAATTCTAGCTCCTCTAGTCCATATTATTAATTTGTCAATGGAGCAGGGTGTTTTCCCTTCAGAGATGAAGAAAACTATAGTTAAACCACTATTTAAAAAAGGGGAAAAAAAACCTTCCAGAAAATTACAGACCTATAGCGTTAACATCCCCCTTCTCAAGAATATCTGAAAAGATATACTTGAGAAGGGTGATGGGATTCGTAAACTCGAATAATGTTACATCTACTAGTCAATTTGGGTATAGAAAACAGGTGTCATGTATAGATGCTGTTATTCATCTTAATGATGTTATCTGTAAAGCTAAGGCTAAAAATGAAATTATTCTAACCCTTTTCTTAGATTTAAGTAAGGCATTTGATTGCGTAAACCATACAACTCTCTTATCCATCATGGAAAAATATGGCATAAGAGGAGTTGCTTTTAATCTACTTAAGTCGTATCTACAAGATAGGTCTCAATCTGTAGCCCTCTCTGACATTAATAGTGACTTAATCTTCTCATGTTTTAAAAATGTTAAACAAGGAGTACCACAAGGGTCTGTATATGGTCCCTATTTGTTCTTACTATATACTAACAGTATTGACTCACTGCTAAATAGGCTCAAATGCAGTGGAGTAATTTATGTGGATGACACAAATCTTGTCATCACAGATACATCAATATCTAATGTCTTGTCCAGAGCTACAATAGCACTCAAAACAATATTTGAATTCTTTTCCTCACTAAACCTAGCCGTAAATATAGAAAAGACTGTATTTATGATCTCTGGAGCAAAAGAAACTTGTACATTAGAACTAAATGGGTGCCAAATCAATCAAGTTTCTAATACAAAGTTCTTAGGAATTATTTTAAGTAACAATGGAAAATGGAACAACCACATTCAGGAAGTAGCTAAACAAATTAAGCGTGGAATATTTGTCCTCTCTCAAACGACTCAGTCCTTGGATAGAAAAGAATGTAAACTAGTCTATAATGCATTTATTCAATCTTTCTTAACTTATGGTATAACAATATGGGGACATGAGGACAATCAGAAAACGTGGATAAATTATATTTTTAAACTTCAGAAAAAAGCACTGAGATTTTTAAATGGTATCAGAGACCAAACAATCTCTTGTAGAGGCCTCTTCAAAAGTAACAAAATTTTAACCTTAACGGGTCTATATGTATTTCACTCTGCTATTTATGCGAGGAAGAATTTTAAAAACTTGACTAGAGAAGGGATGCATTCATATGATACTAGAAATGAAAACGAAATTTATATGAATTGTCCCTGTAAGGGTGAAATTAAATCTAAATGCATCTCTATTTATAATAGACTACCAGATTCTATAAGAGATAGACCTTCATTACAAACTTTTAAGTGTAAACTGAAAACAGTCTTAATTGAAAAAGAACCATACTCTATAATGGATGAGTTCCTTTGACTGTAATTTTCAACCTGTTCTTCTGCATATTTTTTTTTTATTGTTTGTTTTTTAAACTTTTATTGTTGTGTATTTTTGCCTGTATAACACTTGACCTTTCATACCTTACTTGCTTTGGTTGAACAATAAACTGAATCTGAATCTATTAGATGTATCCACTTGGCACATCTTTGAACTAAATTTTATGGCATTCCGATGTTACTAATGTGTTGAGCCAGCCGTATTGTTGAAACACTTAATATCCCTAGATTCCATCTCTAGACCTCCAACACTGTGAAAAATATCTCCGTAGATTTATGAAATATTTTATATTTACAATTTAGAAAATATGTCATAAATTTACGACCGCCCATTCATGCTCGTCTCTGAAATATGAGTCGATAAGGACTTATTGCTTGTAAATGTACAACTTCGTTGTATAATTTTACGACTCGATGTTGTCGACAATTTTCCTGTAACATTTACTAATTACTTTCACTGTGAAGGGCTCAAAAACAGGCGAACTTTGGCCGACTTCTTCCATGGAAAATTTTCCTACCCGGTACGACAATTTTTCAGTGTACATTGAACGAACCCCGGCCCGGTGCGGCGTCGATTTCATATGTACTTTTTGTACAATGTCTCGTAGATCCCTGTGCATCAGTTGGTTGGAGCAAGAGCAGACGCGTGCATTATCCGTGCGTTTCCCGTGCGTTCCCGTGCGTCCCACGTGCGTCCCCGCGTGACCTTGGGCGTGTCCGGGGCGGACACCCTCACCACCGAGCGAGAAGCATGGGGTGTGCCTCGGGGTGTGCACAGCACCTTCTTGTACCTTGCTGCGTCTGCAGCGCCGCTGTCCCGTCATAGGCACTCCGATGGACATGCGAGTTCCGCGGGTCTGCCTACCCAACGCCGGCTCGCGTGGCTGTTGGAGCGGGAGGGAGGGAGGTATTCGTGGGTGTGTTGAAAGTGCTGTCTGGAAGGACCAGGTTGACTCGACGGCCCCGGCCAGCCCCGCCCCGTCACCGCCAACCGTCCGGCGCTTCTCTCATGGCTGTTCTCTGGTTCTCTCGAGGGGGCGACCACCACCTTCTGATGTGTACACATGATTCCCGAGATTCTTGATTCCCAGTGATTCTCGTCCCCTTCTATCAATTATTCAAGAAGTTTGGAGGTGGAAAACGCTTATTTTGACTAATTGATATCATCCCTGATGTTCCCTACTCAGTTTAAGTAATTTCTGTGGCTTTTCTTTATTTTTTTGTACTGATGATTCCCAGGTTGGTGTACACATGATTCCCAGAGTTAACTCCCCCTTTGTGTTCTCTCTCGGGGCCGGGAAGGGTGGGTTGGTGCAAATCTGCACGAAGTACAGACCGGCCTGTGACGCCTGCGTCATGGGGGAAATCGGCTGGCTTCGTGCGGCGCCGCTCGCGCCGTCGGGCCGGGTTGGTGCAATTCTGCACGAAATACAGACCGGCCTGTGACGCCTCGGCGTCGTGGGGGAAATCGGCTGGCTTCGTGCGCGGTCAGTGGGCGGTACTATGGTGGGGGCGCGTCGGCGGCGGGCGGCGGCAGAGCTCTTTGGGCAGAGGACGCGCGGAGCCGCGCGCGTGCGTGCGTCGAGCAGTCACCGCAGGTGCGGATTTTTGGGCCAAAACTTTGATCCGGTTCACTTTTGATGTAAAAAAGTCGTCGTGTGTCGGAAGAAACCAACAGCTTTCATTTAATACCAAAAATATCACTTATCCCTCGAATGGCGATATCGGAAGCCAGCATCGCAGTGAGAAAGAGTGACATTTTTGGTACCAAATTAAAGCTCTTGGTTTCTTCTTAGATGTTACGACTTCAGGTTACATCAAAAGTGAACGAGATCAAAGTTTTGGCCCAAAAATCCGCACTTGCGGTGACTGACGCTCCACGCACGCACGCGCGCGGTGCCGCGCGTCGCTAACTTTACACTTCACTTAGATACCTTAGGTCTAAAAAGACCTCTGGTCTTCACGGGGTATACGAGCAACCCCGCTACTTGCGACTTTACAGGCCTCAGGTCAGTGCCCCAAGGGGGCTGACGACCGCAGCGGCTGGCCCGGGGGCCCCGTCGCGGAGTAGTGGTACGGACGCAGATTATTCTTGACGTTTGTAGGGGCGACTGCAGTACCGTCCGCGTCAGCGAGGCGAGACAGTACACAACGGCGGGGGCAGGGGGAAGGGGTAGGATATCATCCCACGGGCGTGACGGGCGCTCGGGGGGCGCCGTCCATGGTGCAGGAAGGCGGGGGTGGCCCCCGTGGAGTCATGGATCGGGTGATTTATCCAAGACTCGATCTTCGGGAGCATCGGCCAATTGGAGTGTTTGCCATGGCAGTAGATCCTACACATCTGCCCCAGCGTCCGCATCACGCGTTCACTCATCGGGTTGCTGCGGCGCAGGTGCTGCGGCGTCCGGTGGCGTCATCCCCCCGCTTTCCCCTTCACCTCCAAGCTCAGAGCGCCTGCTGGGTAGGCAACATACTGTTTTTTCAGTGTTATCACCCTACAATATACAACATCGAGGTTTAAAATGGACAGTATTAAACTGCTGTTAAACTGTGGATTTTTATGGCAGTATGTGCGGGTACGTGGCCTATTGTTTGATCATACCAGACGCAGACTCCAAGTTTCTCTGCTGCTTTCCTTCATGAGGACATATAAGTACGGCTTGGGTTACCCCGAACCTTACGTGCATGCTGCCTCGCAGCTTGAATGGTAAGGGTACAGAAAAACAATAATGACACAATTATGGACTTGTTTATTCCTCTATTTCTGTGCAAAGCATAAATTTTGAACGCGGTAGTGCAGAAAGAAGCAGGAGTGGGCGTCCGTGTGGCGTAGCAGCAGGGTAACGTCGCGTCATAGTCTTAGCAGGGGCAGTGCTCAGGAGGAAACAGGCAGGCGGTGCAAAGCGAACAGCAGTTGGACAAACCTCGCCTCGCTTCAGCGCAAACTCCTCATACATGCAAACAAACAGAAACAAAGCAGGTCAGCATATGTACAAAATACAGAGGAAGCAGTTAATAACGTTTAAAGCGCCTGCTAGGCAGTCTGCTGTGGACGCGGAGGCTCACAGGCGTCAGCAGTGTAAATTAGCTTAGTGAAAACAGACACGACTCCGCCATGACATACATCGTGCGAGGTTGTCACGGCAACCTTCATACCACTTGTTTGTGGCTACGTTCTGAAGTACCTCACGAGGTCGCGTTACGCCGCGGCCACTCCGTTTGGCGCGTTATGTGGAGTGTTGCAAAGACTCCGCCATGACATACATCGTACGAGGTTGTCACGGCAACCTTCATACCACGTGTTTGTGGCTACGTTCTGAAGTACCTCACGAGGTCGCGTTACGCCGCGGCCACTCCGTTTGGCGCGTTATGTGGAGTGTTGCAAAGACTCCGCCATGACATACATCGTACGAGGTTGTCACGGCAACCTTCATCCCACGTGTTTGTAGCTACGTTCTGAAGTACCTCACGAGGTCGCGTTACGCCGCGGCCACTCCGTTTGGCGCGTTATGTGGAGTGTTGCAAAGACTCCGCCATGACATACATCGTACGAGGTTGTCACGGCAACCTTCATACCACGTATTTGTGGCTACGTTCTGAAGTACCTCACGAGGTCGCGTTACGCCGCGGCCACTCCGTTTGGCGCGTTATGTGGAGTGTTGCAAAGACTCCGCCATGACATACATCGTACGAGGTTGTCACGGCAACCTTCATACCACTTGTTTGTAGCTACGTTCTGAAGTACCTCACGAGGTCGCGTTACGCCGCGGCCACTCCGTTTGGCGCGTTATGTGGAGTGTTGCAAAGACTCCGCCATGACATACATCGTACGAGGTTGTCACGGCAACCTGCATACCATGTGTTCGTGGGTACGTAATGACGATGCTTACATCGTAATGGTTCAGCTATAAACGTTCTAGAGCGCGTCCTGTGTATTCGTTGCGGTGACGTTGCTGCTGTATCGCTTGTACAACGTCATTTGCGCTATGTTGCAGCAATATTATCATTCCATATTTCCAGGTGGCCCTTTGCTTGTGGCGTCCTGGCAATCGTCTCACAGACTTCGTGAAATTGTTGACGTGTCATGTATTGTCTGGAGCTTTCGTTCTTTTTATCTTTCTATAGCATCGTTGTTTCGATGTGCCGGAGACTACGTACATGTGCTGTCCGCGCGATAATAAAGAGGCGACTTTGCCAGTGTTATGTGTTGTATTTTATAAGCGTTGTGATGTCCTGTGCTGGTTGCCGTGATGACGTGATGGCGGCATCGGTGCGTCGAGGTCAGTACAGCGACGGTGGCGCTGCCGCAGCGTAGACACGTCCAGGCGATAAAGAAGGCGCGATGTAACGTGGAGAACGCTACAGTTTGGTTGTGTTGACGTCGCCAGAAAGACGTAGTTATGGCCGACAGCAGCAAACGTTGTTGCTATGCAGGTGAATTTACGTGACCGCCATATAAGGGCTTCCAGCGTTATTCCCGCATAGTTTAATTGCGGAAAAATTATATAGGCTGTCTCAACGTCAGAGCCGGGTATATGGCCAGACATATGGCAAGAATTGACGAAGCAATCAGGCATAATCGTTGTCCACATTTAGTTTTATCGAATACGAAATTTTTAGGCTGCAGTAACGTGACATGGCAAACTTTTGCTCGCGACATTGGTTGCTATAAGGGCGCCGAGCAACCATATCGGCCTAGAACGTAGATTCGTTGGGGCAATATGGCGGCAACCGAAACTGTTCCTGTCGGGTACTGTCATCTTGGACTCGATATAACTCAGAGAATGTTTACCTTGCACCGAGGACTGTTTCTTAACTATTCTTAATTTCACAATGTTGTCTGGAATTAGCTGCTCTACTACTTTGTGACTTTGTTTGGCTTAGTTTATCACATATGTATTTTGTAATTGTGCCCCCTATCTACAATCTTGTTTCTTGGAATGCCAACGGACTTTGTAACTTGTGTTGTCCAGAAACCAACGATGAATTACTTTGTTCTCCTCTCAAACAATATTTTAAAACTGACGTCTGGGAGCAGATGGAAATCTATGAAAAGAAATCTTATTTGGCACTCTTCAACAATTATAATTTAATGAAAAAAATTGGTGAGTGCAACACACTCTTTAATTGCTTTGTGAATAATATGTATAGCACCACTGTAACTCCCACTTGACTTTACAAATTCAGGAATTGATCAGCATCCACCATCTTTCATGGTCAGCCAACAAATTTTGAAAACTAAACGGTGTGTTGCTGGGAAAATTGTGTCAAAGATAAGTGATGAAGAATCAACTGATTCTACTGTAAATTTAAAGGTTCATACAGTCTTTGGCATGATTTAATTTTCATTATATCATTTTAAATACCTCTTGTAACGCTATAAATTCTGTAGGAGTTGCCTTCTAAGGAAACCTTCAAATGTGATACTTGCCATTGTACTTTTAAGTCAAAAAGACAATGGGATTTCCACCAAAAAAAATGTCAACCTTCTGGTGAGGGTTCTGTAAGGGTTGGCTAGATTCCTTTACATCTCAAAACAAGTCATTCATTACCTAATCATCTCTTTCAAAATAACAAATACTTATGCTTTGTTTCTCCTTTTTCCTTTTTTTGAAAAAAATAAATAAAACAGACTTACTTTTTTCTTATTTGCAGGTGAAGGCATAGCTGGCAAACATTTAAAAACTCTCAAAGATGCAGATCTAAGCGCAATGGGTATTAGAACGGGACCACGAATTGACATTCTCAACTACGTTCAAAGGCACACTGAGATTAATCAGAGTACTGGATCTGACCAGGTATGTTGAAAGTGTTTTCTATTTTAGTGGAATGTCCCAAAGTACCGGCAGTGCATTTTCTAATCAGTGTTCTTCCTTTCCATCTTTTATTTCCCCCTGATAGTCAATATCTACTGATAATGATACTTCTGGAACAGTCAATCAACAGTCCTCGGTGAGAATTTATTTTCTAATAGTGCAAGTTACCATTGTTTTAATTATTTTATTTAAGGGACCTAAAAATTTATTTTGCTGTTTTTTTCTTTTTCTTGAGTGGCTATCAGAATACTATAGGAAGACTAATCTTGGTACAAACACCGTCCCTTTCAGATAGCCAAAGCACAATAAAAAGTAAATCTTTAGCATCATGGAGTGAGAAACCCATTTTCAACAGGGAAACTTCAACAGCCAACAACTTTGAGGGTTCCAGGCAGACTAGCACATCAGAGTCTTTTGTAAGGACATGTCAGACTGAGCTACTGACAATTAGACAGTTGATTCTTAAGTGTGATTTATCTATTCTTTTGGTTGTTTGCTCTCAGAACGGTTCAATGGAGGAGGGTTTTAGCCAGTCAGAAGGTCTTCACTCTCAAACGGAAAACAGTTTAGTTAACAATGGGCTACAATCTCCAGCCTTTTCTCAGGTATTGCTAAGATTTAGTTTCTTTTATTTGGATATACTACCATTTACAGTTCAATTGTAATCTATGCTTTATTTTATTCTATTTAGGTGCTATCATCCAACCAAAATATGCCCGTAGCCACTGGAAGCAGAACCCCGCTATCAAAATTTAGCTTCAGGAGTCCAATGGGCATTTCAACACCTTCCAGTTCTTTCACAACTTTAAGACCTTCAATCTTATCACACTCTTCGGTGAGACCTCCCACAGCCAACAACTTTGAGGGTTCCAGGCAGACTAACACATCAGAGTCTTTTGTAAGGACATGTCAGACTGAGCTACTGACAATTAGACAGTTGATTCTTAAGTGTGATTTATCTCTTCTTTTGGTTGTTTGCTCTCAGAATGGTTCAATGGAGGAGGGTTTTAGCCAGTCAGAAGATCTTCGCTCTCAAACGGAAAACAGTTTAGTTAACAATGGGCTACAATCTCCAGCTTTTTCTCAGGTATTGCTAAGATTTAGTTTCTTTTCATTTGGATATACTACCATTTACAGTTCAATTGTAATCTATGCTTTATTTTATTCTATTTAGGTGCTATCATCCAACCAAAATATGCCCGTAGCCACTGGAAGCAGAACCCCGCTATCAAAATTTAGCTTCAGGAGTCCAATGGGCATTTCAACACCTTTCAGTTCTCTCACACCTTCACTGTGAAAAATATTTCCGTAGATGTCCAAAATATTTTGTAATTCACTATGTACAACATATCTCGTACATGTACGACTTTACACGTTACGACTTTGTTGGCTCACCAATCGATTCCGAGTTAATACGCATAGTCATAAAAAGTTTACATAATATGAATCGTAATTGTACAAGACCTCTCATGGAAAATTTTCTCGTACCGGTACAAGGATTTCTCACAGTGTTTAAGACCTTCTGTCTCATCACACTCTTCGGTGAGAACTTTCAAATTAAAATGCAAATGATTTTAATTAATTTGGTACTAAGATCTTTAGATTTATTGCTCTGGTCTTGTTTTACTCTCGATTAGACTGACAATCAGGATTTCATGGAAAGGCCACATCGCTTAGAACATGCCCAACCTAGTAGCCAAGACAAAACTGTGGGAAGTAGTGACCACACAACATCAAAGACTCAAAAGGCAATTGCGTTTCTGGTTATGTATTTTAATTGTCATGAAATGGGTTGGCTGATGACAGCACCTTTGACTGTGTTAATTTAAAAAATGTTGTATGTTTGCCAATTAAGGTTAACGATTGTTATACCCAAACCATCCATTCTTCCGCACTTGCAATAAGAAAGAGGCAAATGCCATCCTGTACAGGAAATTTAGTAAATCGACGCCCTCTGGCACCCATTCAGGCTCGAGAAGTACGGCTCAGGATAGCACCAGAACCAACTGAAATCTTACCCAACTCCAAAGAACCCAACTTCACAGCTGCACTGAATAGTGAATGTCGGGTATGGTTTTTCTCTACTCTGATGTAAGGTAATCATTTTTAACAATCCTTTTATTGTTCTTCCATCAATCCTTTTTATTCCTACTTTCAGGTCAATCGGCTAATGGCTGAAGCTGTATCAAACCTCAAATATGTAAGGCTATTCAACATGGATTATTTCTTTCAGTTCATTTAGAATTTATATTTTTACCCCTTTCCTTGCAGATGTATGATGTTAGGTCCATCATTAAGGCCTCAAGGGGTGGTGCAGCAGTTGTGGAAATGCTTGACAAGGGTCAATTTGTCTTTGGACCTCAAAGAGCTATAGTTGTTAATGCCTTGGTGGCTTACATGTATCGCACTGTCAAGTAAGTATTTCTTTCTCTGACTTAGTCTTAGGTATGGTTTAATATAAATCATCAGTTGCCATATAATTCATTTAATTTCAAGGAATGAGCTCCTAGTAAGCACTGTAATGAGAGAGTGTTTGGCCATAAGGGTAGTAGAAACTTGGCCAGTTCTGAGAATGACCCTGTATTCACAGGAAGACAGACCGTGGGTAAGAATTTCTTTGTGTCATTCTTCCTCTCTTTTTCTTAATCAATCACAAACAATATTTGTCACTTTCTTAATTTTTTCATTATTAAAAATACTGTTTTTATTTCTAATTTTTAATTTTTTGTGTGAAGCAGAGCAATATTCTTTTCCTCTTTGAATTTTGGAAGTCATTCGTCTTGTGCTTGTTTTCTAGCATCATTGGTATCATCCAGAGCAAAACTCAGGTTACTTGGAAAACGCCGTAGCAACAAAACAAAAAAACATTAAAAGGTCAGGAGGTGATGGCCTTCGCAAGTCGACAGGTGTAAAGAAGCCAAGAAAGCTCGTTGAGGCACCTGTTCAAGACGAAAATCTTGCTGAATCCGACTCAGAGGAATATACAAATGATGTAAGTCTTGTTCTTGTGGTTGTCCTGTGTTCAATCTAAATATCTCTGTATCTCTCTTTCAAATGAAACGGATTTTACTTTTCTTTCAAAGGTTGCTGAAGCCAAGAACCTCATGCCTTCACCTCGTGAAAAAACCAACATCCTTCAATTAATGTTAAAAACTTTTGAAAGGAGAAGAGTTCACATCATGTTAAAGCAGGTGGATACTGTTAAAATATTATCGCAGTTTCCACATTTTCTTAACTTTGGTGGAGAGGTGGTGAGTTTAAAAGCTTTTTCTCAAAAAAATCTGGCCTGTACTATTATATATTATTGTTTGAAAAACAGCACCATTTTGTTTGTTATAGATTCAACAAGAATTTAATCTGCTTTACGAACAGAAACAATCATGTTTTCTGACAAATTTTGTGAATGAAATGGTACCTAAGCTATTGAAAATAGCAGAGAACGACCAAAAAACATTTGGAAACTGTATTTCAAATACTAGATCTGGTACTCCTATTTTCTTCGTCCATTTTCATGTAGAGGGACTTGCATCCTTCATTGAAATCTCTTATCAATCATTTACAGATGTGATAAAAGCCATCCTTGTGCTTGCCAAGATGCTCCCAACACCCCAGAGAAACTATGTTCATGAGGCCACAATGCCCCTTCAAATAGATTTGGTTGACTTCTTTAACGTAATCCCAGTAAGTCTTTGGAAAGAAATTACGCACTTGCTAATGTTGATTATTTTCATTCCTTCTCAAACCCAGTCATGTTGCCTCTGTAGATCTAAAAAGTTTTATTTTGATGTAGGTAGGCACAGATCCCACTCAATATGTTTCGAGGAGATTTTCAGAATCTGTTTACAAGATTCAGCCCCATGTACTGGCTGTGGGTAATCAGCAGGCAATCCGCAAGATGTACTTGGCTGTCGATAGTAAGCTAATGGAGTTCAAGAACAGTGCTACACCAATTAATGCAATAGATACGCTTGTAAAGTCATTCTTCGTATTTAATCTACATTTTCCTTTGGCGTGGAAAAATGTACTGAGATTTTTGCAACTCCATGTCTATAAAATACCCTTAGAAAACCCAAGGTGGAGTAAATTCTCTGAAGTCGAATCACGTATCAGGAATACTCAGGTTTAGTTAAAGTGGTGATACCACAACTAATTGTTCTTATCTTCAGACCAGTATTTGTTTATATTTTTCTAGAGTCATTTGAGAAGACTGATTAATTTATCTTTTTAAGCTAAGTTTATTTTATAGCTTTAACTAAACTCCCTGATTTGATAAGTTCTTCAAACATATTTATTTTAAAGCTTTATATTTTAACAAGCTAAGTCATCTAAATAATCAGTGATCTAAATAGTCAATGATGTCCTAATTGTTTTGACTCAACTTGTTAACTACCCTTTCTGATAACTGTTCATATTTCAACTCTATTCCTTTATTTTTGTGATTTTAATTAGAAAGTGAAAAGCTCTTTCTTCTAAGGTAAGATAGTAAATAGTTCTTATTTTGTTACATCGTAAATAAGGATTTTATTAATTTGTTGACAGAACAAATTTTCATTTCTGTTTTATTTTAAACAAATTTTCTCTTATTGAGGCCCCCTCCTCATGAAAGCTATTATGCTTTGTTGATTTTCTTTCATATTTTTTATTTCCATATGACCAACTATTTATTTAACTACTTTCACTTCATTGTTTTACAATAAATATTTCTGCGATCAAAGTTTGTTTCACTTCTATTTATTATACTAAGGATCTCATGCCATTTATTGATGAGATCTTAGAATTCTTTCTATATTTGAAACATACTGTGATTCTCTAGCTGTTACTGGAGAGAGAGGAGAGGAGAGTAAAAACTTATTTATGTTTCTGTTCATCCTACGTATGCCAGGTCAAGGGGCAAATAATTCTACACCAGATTTTCAATTTTAGTACTTAGTACATCTCCTTTTATCACACAGTTTGAGAGGTAATAAGTGAAGAATCAAACTAACGGTCTTAGCACATACATATAAAGAAAGTTCCATAATCCAGTGTCTTCCACAACTGACTGCACAAGAGCAATAGAGAAAATATTAAAATTTACAATTGAGTGGTAAAAACAAATTGAGAAACGGTAACAAGCAAAGGGTGTGTACACAGGTTAGGATGATACAATTGCAGCTTGAGTAGAGTGCCGCTTCTTTCTTGAACTCCTCGCAAGCTCAGCGGTCTATATCAGGCAACTGTAAACAAGGGAGAAAAAAAACAATTATGAATTAGAAATATTAATTAATATTCATACAGGACTCATGTACCTCATGACTTATTAACAATATCAGTTTCTAACTCACCTTGAACTTGGCATAGGGTGAATCCGTGTATCCAAACACACCACTGCAGACCATACATGCACGAGTCAAAGAGAACAGTTTTACTTAAGCTTTGATTGGAACCTGCTCTTTTATCTAACTTTGTCAGCATCAAACCTCATACGGCAGATGCTCTTTAACCTGTTGAATAAATAATTCAACTTGTTGAACTCATAATATGCCACATTTTTATCAGGATCTCCAGAGATACAACTTTGACAAGCCTTATCCAATAGCCACATTGAGCCCGACACAATTCCAGCACCTTACAAGCCTCGATGATCCAAGGAGAGGGAAATATGTGTAGACCAAGACCAAGACAAATTCATACCTAAAACAGTCAAAATGCAAAACATAAATAACACTTCAAAACTAGCACAATCGTCACAACCTTTCACAAACCATGCTCTTCGGAAAGGAGCAAGAAGCATGCTTAGAAAATCTTGAGAGTGACAAAGATAGAAGTGAGCATTCAACCAACAACAAAACAACAGTCTCAGTTTAAATCAAAATGTCACTTGGGTCTGCATAGTTTTCAGTTCAAAAGAATAACAGATAGACATTGGCAAAGCAAGACACAAACGGTGGTGACGGTTGCAAGCGAAGAAATTTAAACTAAGACGCAAAAATGTCCAGCCGAGCGATAGGTTAAAAGTTCTCACCTGGAGAAACTAATATAATTCGCATTCGCAGTTACAGCCTATCGCCGTGAAGGAATAATGTGTGGCTTTTGGAGTGATTTAAGCAGCGCCAGATCATTGTAAACGAATATTTCCCACATTTCTTTCCTAACGATCAGTTTTGTGCACAATCACAGCAGAACGAAACCAAAAACCAAAACAAAGAAAGGAGAGATGGGGAGGGGGGCGGAGAGGGAGGGGGAGGGGTCATCAGATGATAGGCCACTGCGAATAACGCGTTGGCAAGTACTTTCACTTTCGCGTTTCTTATTTTTCTGTTTGTGTTGTGTGTGTAGGCAGGCTGCGCCATTGTATGCTCCGAAAGAAAACCGCAATCCGCGAATTTATTTCGTTTATTTTAGCGCTTAGTACCTTGTGGCAATGTGTTTCAATAGTGCAGTGGCATGCGTTCTTTTAGTGACTGTTAGTGTTGGTGCATCTATACAATTTCCTTGCTTCTTTAGGCCTGAGCCTGACAGTGCAGGCTGAGGCCGGCAAGAAGTCCATCCTCCTTACCCTTTCTGTCTAGTCTGTAAGAACTTATGCGGGTTATGTGTTGGTTTTTTGAGTGGCGAGGAAGGATGCATAGATTTCAGAAGAAAGTCATTGTCATACCATTCAAGAGAAGACCTAACCGGCCATTGGTGGGTCTACTTTCAAAGGTAAATAATTTAGTGAGCTGAGCCAAAACATGATGAGCTGCATTTTGCAAACTATTTCATATCATTTGCAAAATATTGATGGTTAAAGTAGATAACTCGGTATTTATAATGTTTTCTTCTGGCAAATGATCCCACTTTCAAATCATCCATGGGTGTTCGCTGCTTTGTCAATACATTCGTGCTGTATGATATTCTGCCCAATCTAATAATAACGTGTTAGTTCTTGGCTTAAAACTGTGCCTGTAAGCTTAGTGTTCCTTTTTTTTTATTCGGAAAGGCCTCGATCCCACTCACCGTATCAAAAGTAAGGAGCAAATCATGATTTTTTGGCTAATTTACTGAATTTATAAAAAAATATGAGGTTCACCGTAACTTACAGTGACTACTCACCATAACATACAGTGACGCAGGCTTTCCACTGCAGCTTACGGTGAAATGCACCGTATGTTTCAGTGAATATGCACCGTAACATACAGTGGTGCAGGTTTCACCGTAACTTACAGTCAAATTCACCGTAAGCTTTTAACAGTGTGTACTGGCGCCTTCCGCGGGTGGTATATTAGCGGCAAATTCAAAACCGAATGGTGACTCAATTCTACTAAATGAACAAAACGCGAGAATTTGAATCCAGGGCAACTAAAATGGTGACAATGTTAACTGTTCAAGTCAAATAGTGACGAAAGTCATTATTTATTTCAAATGTGACAGGTAGTGAGAAAAGTGACTCACTGGCAAACCTGTATGAAGTAATCTTGATGGTTCAGTACAGTTAAGCAAGCAGACATGTGTATTGTTTTTACTTTGAAGTTTGCGCACATGATTTCTCCTGTTTGGTTCAAATTAAAATTTTAAGGTGAAAATTTTTCTAAATCAGAATTAAAGGGCACATGACTTGACGCAAGGGTCTTGCCATTCCTTTTAAAACAAAGATTTCTCATTAACACCACACCTCTATGGTTTGGACCCCCTATACATGATGTGGTGAGGTGTTAACGGGAAATCATTGTTTTACATAAATTACCAAACCCCTTCTGTCAAACTAAAGTCCTTTCGATTCTGACATTTTAAAATCTTCACATGACATTTTGAAGTACAGCCATGCCAGAGAAATCATCTTTCCAAACCTTTTAGTTGAACTATCAAGTTGTCTCTACAATTAAATGTCTGACACCAGCATAATTACATCACAAAAACAAAAACAAGAAAATTCTGATGTTTCATAAAGAGAAGAGGGCTTACAGCGATTGGAATTCACTCCCAGTCTAATCATCCCTAGCAATAAGAGGAAAAAACAAATCCACTCTGCAAACCTGTTGTACCACATGACAGTAAATAGTGCAACATACTTCGTTCTTGTAGATTAAACTGCAAGATTTCTCAATCTTGCAGTTTACATCGCAAGAATTTTAATTCCCTCAGTTTAACTGCAAGACATTAAGAAAAATCTTGCATCTAAAACTGGAAGGTGATAGGGTCTTGCATAGGAATCTTGTAGTTCAAACTGCCGTGTATAACAATAGATAGGTTTGCAAACCTCATATTTGCATAAAATTAATCTTAAAACTTTAAGCCCTCCATAAGAAGTTGTACCTCCAGGCATCACCTTAAGGTTGTGGGGTGCTACTCACCTCTAATTTTAGCCAGTAGTTATTTCACACAACCCTAGTTCTACCTTAAGTACGGTCAAAAGCTGATTCTTACTATTTTGTTAGAATCCTAAGATGCAGCACACTGTTCAAAGATCTGTGCACCAAACTCATTAGTCCAATGAAGGGTATTATGCGTTTAAGAGGAGTAATGGGACAATACATAGCAGCTCCGTACTGGAGGGGAATACCATCATAAATTACAGACTGTTTGCGAAAATTAAGTAGCCAGCATGATTTCTCCAGCTAAGTTCAACTTAAAAATTTAAGGTCAACATTTTGCAAAATCAGAAGTGAAGGGCACATAATGTGACACAAAGTCTGGCTATTCTTTATAAAACAGCAACAGATTTCTCATTAACACCTCTGCTCTATAAGTTTAACAAGCAGGCCCGCCCTTCCGCCAAACGTCGTTGCCAGCTCCGCTTTGCTACGCAGGCAACTCCGTTCGGCAGGGGGCGTGCCTGCTTGGCCTGCCGGCGGCGTTCGGTCGGGCCTTCGGCCCGACCCCTAAGTAACACAGAACGTCTTCTAAGCATGTAAATGATCGGGCCTGCGGCCCGTAAAGGCATTCTCTTCGGAAAGAGGCAGTTTGTAACGGTGAACCACCGAAACTACAGCCCTCCCTTCTGCTTTGAAAACGTGCCGATAGTGACTAAACGGTCAGTTACTCGGCAAAAAAGGGGAGTCGGAAATCTCGAAAAAATGTCGAAATACGTGAGTTCGGCCTCAGATGGAACGGCCGAACTCGGACTTTATTTGGCAGCAGTTGGCAACACTGAATTACGCTCGTCGAACCAATTTTAATGGTATAGGCGTCGAGGGGTGTCGAAAATTCCAAAAATTGTGGAGATATGTCGAAAATTGTCGAAATATGTAGAAATTCGTAAAAAATGTCGCAAAATCTCGAAATATCTCAAAAATGTTGAGATCTATCGAAAAATATGGATAATGTCGAAAAATATCGAAAAATGAGGGATAATGTCGAAAAATGTCGAAGAATATCAAAAATTGTCAAAAATGTTTACAAATATCGAAATATGTCGGAATATGTCAAAAATGTCGCAAAATATCAAAAAACATCGAAAATTATCAAAAATGTCAAAAAATATCAAAAACTATCGAAAATTATCGAAAAATATCGAAAATTATCGAAAATGTCGAAAAATATCGAAAATGTCGAATTATATCAAAAAATTTCGAAAAACAACGAAAAATGTCGAAAATATCGGAAAATATCGAGAAATGTCGAAAATAATCGAAATGTTTGAGTTTTGACGATTGGCAACACTGGAAATTGAAAAACGGTTGGCACCACTGAATTGCGCTCGAAAAGACGGTTCTAGAGAGGTGCGGGTCGATGGGGTGCGTAAAAGTTAAAAAGTGGGTCAATTTTGGGTGCTTTTTACAGTGTAGTCGCGAGTTGGGTCCTTTTTATCGAAAAACGGTGGGCGCCATCGAACTGGACGCGAAAAGACGCTTCCGGGAAGGTGCAGCTCGATGGAGTTGAGGAAAGTTGAAAACTGGACCAATTACGGGTGCTTTTTACAGTGTAGTCGCGAGCTGGGTCCATTTTTTCGTAAAACGGTGTGCACCATTGAACTAGACGCGAAAAGACGCTTCCGGAGAGGTACGGGTCGACGGGGTTGGAAAAAGTTGAATAATAGTTCCGTGAAAACTTTTATAATTTTTTTCAGTGCCTTAATGAGGGTTGGCAGGATTTGCCGTAGGCGTTTCGTTGTCTAGGAGTAAAACTGTAGACACCCTGAAAATTTCAAGTCTCTAGCTCATCTCCTTCTAGTGGAACAGACAGACACACAGACAGACAGACAGACACGAGGTCGTTTGCATAAGCCCGCTTTTATGCTTTTTCAAAGCAGAAGGGCGGGCTAAAAACGGCAAAAAGGTTATAAAAAAAAAATCAAAAAATAACAAAAAAAATTGTGGAGAGGTGTTAATGGTAAATCTTTGTTGTACCTAAATTAGGAAAACCCCTGTGTCAAACTTAGGTCCTTTCTAATCTGCACCTGACATTTTTGAGTACAGCCATGACCGAGAAATCATCATAGCAAACCTTTTAGATGAACAATCAAGCTAAATGTCTGGGACCAGCAGGGTTACTTCAGATGAAAAATGTACTGATGAGGCAATGAGATTGTCGTTTCTTACTTACAACACCATTTCTCAACTCTTATCCTCACTATTATAATCAGAAGAATGCACTTAACTTTTCAGGTAGGAGTACTCATTCACGCTCAAGGTCCTGCAGAAAGATCCTGCAACAAAAGAATCCCGTTAGTGATATGATCAACTTTGCACTGCTCTAAGTACTTTCCTTCATCTGAGCTTCTAGGGAAAATGCTTACTTTTCTAAAGCCAAAGAATGTGAGAGACCCTGACTTACAAGAAAACATATCAAAAGTAACTTACTTTCCTGTTTTCTTTTTTAATTTTTTTTCTATTAGTTTTTTGGGGATTTGGGCAAAGTGCACATCCTTAACCTTCAGTAATGAAAACGTAACCGAGCAGTGACCACTAGATAACTAGATGATCATACTGTTACACATAGATTTACAAGTCCCTTACTCAGCCTCGTGAAGTTAATTCAATCTCTCATTCTCTGATTAAGAAGCAAACTCTGCCCCCACAAGTGTCTCTTATTGGTAATTATTTTTACATCTCACCATTCCATTACTCAATAAAAATTCTTCTATCTTCAATAGTTTTAAATAACTTCATTGGTAATCAATCCTGATGCAGAGAGCAATGATCCAACCTCTTCTGAAACACAGTTCAATCCTAAACGAGGGGTCCATAACTTCGAATATTCATTGTACAAAATTTTGTTATTCAGCCAATATTCACAATATTCAAACATCTTCAATGGTATTCACGATATTCACACATCTTCAATTGTACTCACAATACTCAGCCATCTTCAATTGAATTCAAAATATTCACATGTATTCGCCTATATTCATCAATATTCAGCTATAAAAATTACTATTCAATAGTATTCATCCATATTCATGAATATTCATTGATATTCGTCACCTTTCGTGACCTTCAGATAACTACATCGTGACTCTGTAAAATTTCGAATTTTAAAACTAAATTTAAACACTTCTTGAAAATACTGGTTCTGCTGTACTATAAAGATGCGGAATGAATTTTAAACATTGGACAGGGTTCCGCATTTGTGATTCCCCCGTGACTTGGTGGTGACCTGAGGTTTCCCTGTTTACCACAATCGCCAGTAGGGTGTGTTGCAAGCACTCGAACCCTGCTGTAGCTGTAATTTCACTCTAAAGTAGGTAAATTTCCAAATCTTATTTTCTTTTATCATGCCAATCAATAAAGATCAGAGCCCTGCACCAGGCGGGCGGCGATGCCTACATGGCGTCCGAAAACGAGTGAAGAGTAAGAGGTAGCTATGGCCCGAAGCGATCATCTCACTCCCACGAGCCGCTTTCGGACGCCAAGTAATCATCGCCGCCCTCCCGGTGCGGGGCTCTGATAAAGATTTACTGACTATGTGCATGAGACGAAATCTAGATTTACAAATTCAAACACTGAATTTGATCAAAATAGCTGGAAAATGACCAACACGGGGATGACATTATCTGTCAATCTGGTTGGGGTGGTCCGAGTCACCCCACTTCGTAGTAGGCCGACTGCATAATACTTGAATTATGGCTGTATAGCCATTCTATATTTTGTATAAAGAAGTTATTTAGAGAAACAAACCCGAGGGGCCCACAACTCCGAAAAAATTTGTACACCTGATTTCCGGATTTCAAAGATTTCACATGATTTCAGGTGATTTCAACGGATTTCAACGGATTTCAAAGATTTCAAGTGAATTCACTGATTTCGCGAGATTTCACATGATTTCAAGTGAGAAACAAACCCAAGGGGCCCACAACTCCGAAAAAATTTGTACACCTGATTTCCGGATTTCAAAGATTTCACATGATTTCAGGTGATTTCAACGGATTTCAAAGATTTCAAGTGAATTCACTGATTTCGCGAGATTTCACATGATTTCAAGTGATTTCCATTGATTTCACATGATTTCCATTGATTTCAGTTAAATGTGTAGCGAATTCATATGAATTCCATTGATTTCGTGAGATTTCCAACGAATTCAAGTATTTTTTGGACGACCTCAGAAAATACACGCACAGCTGATCCAAATTATTCTCTCAATTATATGATTAAATAGGATTTTTACTAAATTATTGTGAATTATTTCGATCTCTTCCAAATTATTGGAAATTAACTTGCAACTGCGCAAAATAATCACAATTATTTCAATTAATTTTTTAAAAAATTCAGAAGCAAATTTTGCTCTGCAATTGAAAGGGTGGCGTGAAAACATGGAAAATTTTTGCGGCAGTAAACCTCCCGAAGGAGGTTGCGGTTCCCGCCAGGCACAGGGCTTTTACCCCCTGTGGCAGCCAACTGCTTCGGTGTTCCATGGGAACCGGCGCTTTGCTGACTGCGATCCTATCGCGCAATTCGACAGATTTGATCCCCGTACCACCATTGGCCTACCCCTAGAGGTACGAGCGGTGTCAAGGGCGTTAGACTTCCTGATCCCAGTTTCAGAGGCCTTACCTCAGAGGGGTACGCGGGATTCGAACCCACAACCCCGAGTGCCGACACGTAGCCAGAACAGGAAGCGACCCAACGCCCAGAGCCACCGAGCCAACGGCGGTGAGACGTGTTTAACTTCTATTTGACCTGCCATCCAGCTGCGGCCAAAGGGAATGTCAAGCGCGAAAAACACTTTCCCGAGTGGGAGTCGAACTTCGGACCACTCAGTTCGGAGTTGCGCGCTCTACCAACTGAGCCACGACGCCACGATGACTGTACAGTGCGACGGGTTCGAGTTGTATTTGCCCTGTCCTCCTGGCTGGAGGCTGCAGGATACGCGGCAAATACGGCTCGAACCCGTCGCACTGAACAGTCATCGTGGCGTCGTGGCTCAGTTGGTAGAGCGCACGACACCGAACTGAGTGGTCCGAAGTTCGACTCCCACTCGGGAAAGTGTTTTTCGCGCTTGGGATTTCCTTTGGCAGCTGCTCCAGGGCAGGTCAAGTAGAAATTAAACACGTCTCACCGCCGTTGGCTCGGTGGCTCTGGGCGTTGGGTCGCTTCCTGTTCTGGCTACGTGTCGGCACTCGGGGTTGTGGGTTCGAATCCCGCGTACCCCTCTGAGGTAAGGCCTCTGAAACTGGGATCAGGAAGTCTAACGCTCTTGACACCGCTCGTGCCTCTAGGGGTAGGCCAATGGTGGTACGGGGATCAAATCTGTCGAATTGCGCGATAGGATCGCAGTCAGCAAAGCGCCGGTTCCCATGGAACACCGAAGCAGTTGGCTGCCACAGGGGGTGAAAGCCCTGTGCCTGGCGGGAACCGCAACCTCCTTCGGGAGGTTTACTGCCGCAAAAATTTTCCATGTTTTCACGCCACCCTTTCAATTGCAGAGCAAAATTTGCTTCTGAATTTTTTAAAAAATTAATTGAAATAATTGTGATTATTTTGCGCAGTTGCAAGTTAATTTCCAATAATTTGGAAGAGATCGAAATAATTCACAATAATTTAGTAAAAATCCTATTTAATCAAATAATTGAGAGAATAATTTGGATCAGCTGTGCGTGTATTTTCTGGGGAATCCCTGTATTTTTGACACGATTTTGAGAATTTCACTTCAACTGTGCCGTAACAAGGAGGTATTTTAAAGAATCTTAGTCGTCTAGCACTTTCACTATGTTTTATTGCTCTAGTTAATAAATTAATATTCCCTCGTAAACCAGATTTGTTGAAGTGGATTTGCGGAGGACTATTATTTATACCTCCAATGGCAAAAATTTAAACAAAAAGAAATTGTTTATACATTGAGTACTTTTATTGAAATGGCACTAAGCTTAAAGAATAAATAGGAATCTCAATCTGTTATGAAAGTATCTAAAAATCTTAAAATATCTCGAATTCGCCGAACAGCTGTTAGTGCACATCACCCCCTCCTCTCCCCACACCGATTTGAGTGAGTTTCCCGAGACGCTTTTTAAATGTGATTTCATGTGAATTCAATGTGATTTCATGTGAATTCAATGTGATTTCATGTGAATTCAATGTGATTTCATGTGAATTCAATGTGATTTCGTGTGAATTCAAAGTGATTTCAACGGAATTCGTGTGAATTCAAGAGAATTCAACTGATTTCAAAGATTTCACTGATTTCAATGAGATTTCAATATGATTTCCAAAGATTTCGGTGGCCTTGTACACCTGAATTCCAGAGTTGTGGGCCCCTCGAACAAACCCAACTTATTTCTCATTAGTTGGGGGCATGTACGTGACTTGTATCGTTTGTGGTCGCGGTGGGGTCCCTGGAGGATCACTAATAGGTCGCTATACTAGAACAGAAGTGGTCACCCGTGACTTCCCTCAAAATGACTTCTGAGATACCTCACGGTGACGTCACAGTGACTAATTCGCGTTACTTGGTTCAAGGTGCTGGGGCACGGAGAGCTCGCCAAAGTTCATTTGGATGAAGAGACACCCCTTGACAAGTGCTAGTGGCCATTCTGCATGTTAAAAGTTTTTCTCTGCTTTCCTTATTGGAAAACAAATAGACATTCCTTAGAGGGACTTATAAGTTTTTGAATTTTCACAGCAAATTGTCATAAAAATTCAGCTCCGTGTTGATATTTCATTACCAAGTTTTGAATTTTCATGGTGCTACTAAAATTTCACTTTATTTTTGTTAAATTTCACTTCATTATTATGAAATTTCATTACATGTTGTGAAATTTCATGAAAGTGTCCTTAAATTTCATAACTGTCATGATATTTCAGTGAAGTAATGACATTTCATGATAATTCTGAAATTTCATCCCAAATATGTCTTGAAATTTCAAAACATTTTTAGCAGTGTATGTCTTTTGGTGATTGGAAGTAAACTTTAGTGATTATTTATCAACGATCAGGATTTCATTTACTACAAATTTCAGTTTCTATCCATGAATATTCAATGATATTCACAAATATTCAATGGTGCTCGATGATATTCAGAAATATTCAATGGTATTCAATGATATTCACACATATTCAATGGTATTCAACGATATTCACACATATTCAATGATATTCATTATATTCAACCATATTCACTCATATTCAACTATATTCACTATATTCAATAATATTCAAGCAACTCACTCGTATTCAATATTCATTGTACACGAAATTTTCGAGTTAGGGACCCCTCGATCCTAAACATAGAAATAACAATTGTTTTCAAAGAATAATACTAAGGATTGCTAAAGAACTTCGTTATCTGATACCCACCGGAAAAGTTTTCTTTTCAGAGCCATATCGCTTCCACAATTTTGTAGGCCACGTCTGCAGCCATCACACAAACGCGCTCACATTAATCAATACATATTACTGCAGTTTTCTGTCTTTCATCCAGCTCTGGCAGCAGGCTTAGGGAAAATTGTTGCTGGTAGTATGTGCATATTTACATGTAAGTCCTAAAAATAAAATAATTTTAAAAAATTAACAGAATTATACAGGTTGTTTAAGGGAGGAAGACATTTGATGAGTCATATACACAACTCACAAGTTTTGTTTCAGAACCGTACTGTTTCCAAATGTAGTGTGCCAAGTCTTCAGTCATCACACAATATCGCTCCCATTTATGGAAACATATGCTTGCAGCATACAGGTTCCTAGTTAAATTTAGCTCTGGGTGCAGGCTCAGGGGAAACTGTTGCTGGAAACATGTGCATATTCACATGTTAGGTCCTGGAAATGAAAAAAAATTGTAACAAAAGAATAAAGGTTTTGTAAGGACGGGAGACACTTGAGTCTGATACACACCTTTCAAGTTTCAATTGAGACCCATAAATATTCCAAATCTAGTGCGCCAAGTCTTCAGTCATCACACAATGTCGCTTACATTTATCAGTACATATTCTTGCAGCGTACACGTTTTATCTTTAATCCAGCTGTGGGTGCAGGATCAGGGGAAAATGTTGCTGGTCAAATGTGCAAATTTACATGTAAAGACCTAAAAATAAAATATTATTTTAAAAAACAGATTTACACAGGTGTTTAAAGGGACGGAGACATTTGATAAGTCATAAACACAACTTACAAGTTTTGTTTGAGAGCCATATTCATTCCAAATCTGGTTTGCCAAGTCAACTGTTGCCATACAATGTCGCTTCCATTAATGGATACCTTTTCTTGCAGCTTACAGGTTAAATCTTTAATCTAGCGCTGGGCGCAGGCTCAGGGGAAACTGTTGCTGAAAGGATGTGCATATTTACATGTAAGGTCCTAGATAGAAAAATAAAATAGTTTTCAGAAAAGCAACAGGAATGTTTAAGAAATACAGCCACTTGATGAGACGTATACACACTATACAAGTTTCATTTGAGAGCCATGTTTCTTCCACACCTGGTGCGCCAAGTCTTGAGTCATCATACAAAGTCACTTGAAACGTAACTGATATGAAAAGGCAAAAGGTATTACTGAAAACTGACCAGTGCACAGTGCACTGATTCAAAGATGCTGTTAACCTGCTGAAAAGGGTAACTGGTTAGAGCTGAAATTCTGTCTTACAAACAACTTGGGTGAGAACGCTGCAAGTAAGAAAGAGGTTAGATTGACAAACTCAAAATTATTAATATAAAGGATTTTACATATTATATACACTAGAGATGGGTATCGAACGCAACAGTATCGATATATCGGGTGTATCGATACAGCACATAGCCGATATGCGATATATCGTCGATATTTGCCTATCCTTTTCTTAAGGAAGGGCAAGATATCGATACCAAATATCGATCTATCGAGCTTAACTATATCGATATTCGATATATCGATACAATATCGCCCATCTCTAATATACACACTATACAAGATTCATTTGAGAGCCACGTTGCTTTGAAATATGATGCGTCAGGTCTTTAGTCATCACAAGAAGTCTCTCTCAAATATCTATACATATCGTTGCAATGTACAAGTTCTGTCTTTAACCTAGATCTGACCGGAGTCTCCGGGGAAACTGTTGCTGGTTGGATGTGCGCATTTACGTGTCAAGTCCTTAAGAGATCAAGAAAATAATCGTTGAAAGAAAAAAGGATAAGGATTGTTTAAGGAATAGAGACATTTTTTGAATCACATACACACCATATAAGTTTCATTTGAGAGCCACGTTGCTTTGAAATATGTTGCGCGAGGTCTGGAATCATCATACCAAGTCACTCACAATGTAACATATATGGAAAGGCAGTGGGCGTTACTCCAAATTGGCCATTGCACCGACTGAAAAACGCAAATACATATTAAATTTCACATAAGCAATGGAAAAAATAAATGGCTGTTTAATGATTCTTGAAAAAGTTACCTCAGCCTGATGTGATGTCTTCCGCAGTCTAACAAAGGCAACGCCTCCAGGAAAAAATTGGACTACTGACTGTCCTCCAAATAGTTATTTAACTGTGAACCTCTCATTTCCTTTACATCATGGCCATGGTACTAGGCGTGACATCCAAGCAGAAGCAGACAGCTCCGCAAACCCTCAGGCAGCAGGCTGGTGGGAAAACTGGAAGCAGAGAAGGAGAAAACAATTGCTAAGAGAAAACAACGGGAAAAAACAGATACTCTAAAAGGTAAAATAAAGTGGTCAATCACTTCACCTTCACCCTGCAGCTCACAGCTGCGGCCATGACCATTGCTCACATAAATAAAGAAATATAACCATACCCATTGAAAATACACAACAAGTTTGCTCCACCAACACCAAAATGGAAGGCAGGCGATCACTTCACTTTCACACTGCAACTCACAGCTGCGGTCATGACCATTGCTTACATAAATAAAAAATAAAAAAAATACCAATGGAGATTTCAAGACAAGGTTGCTCCACCAACACCAAAATGGAAGGCAGGCGATCACTTCACCTTCACCCTGCAACTCACAGCTGCGGCCATGACCATTGCTCACATAAATAAAGAAATAAAACCGTACCCATTGAAAATACACACTAAAATGGAAGGCAGGCGATCACTTCACGTTCACCCTGCAACTCACAGCTGCGGCCATGACCATTGCTCACATAAACAAAGAAATGTAACCATACTCATTGAAAATACACGACAAGTTTGCTCCACCAACACCAAAATGGAAGGCAGGCAATCACTTCACTTTCATATTGCAGCTCACAGCTGCGGCCATGACCATTGCTCACATAAATAAAGAAATATAACCATACCCATTGAAAATACACGACAAGTTTGCTCCACCAACACCAAAATGGAAGGCAGGCGATCACTTCACTTTAACACTGCAACTCACAGCTGCGGCCATGACCATTGCTCACATAAATAAAGAAATATAACCATACCCATTGAAAATACACGACAAGTTTGCTCCACCAACACCAAAATGGAAGGCAGGCGATCACTTCACTTTAACACTGCAACTCACAGCTGCGGCCATGACCATTGCTCACATAAATAAAGAAATATAACCATTCCCATTGAAAATACACGACAAGTTTGCTCCACCAACACCAAAATGGAAGGCAGGCAATCACTTCACTTTCATATTGCAGCTCACAGCTGCTGCCATGACCATTGCTCACATAAATAAAGAAATATAACCATACCCATTGAAAATACACTACAAGTTTGCTCCAGCAACACCAAAATGGAAGGCAGGCAATCACTTAACTTTCACACTGCAACTCACGGGTCTGTATCCGGGGCGAAATAGGGGGAGCCGCAATGACGTCATTGATCGGGGAAGGATCGCTTTGCAATACCGCGTAGCTGAAATACTCTAGTAAGGTGTTTGTCATAGGCGTCGCATAGGGATGCATTAAGATTTGGAATAAAATATTAGAGAAATATAAAATATACCCTAATTTTCACTTTTATTAACAAATGAATGCTTTTTAAAAGCTATCTTCACCGTGAAGTAATGTCTGACAAAATTAAAATTGAACAACTACTACAAGCTACAGGGACAGTACAAATTATCAAAGTCAAGACCTAAATCCTTGAAACATGCATAAACAAATATGATAATGAAGAGAATTATTATAAAATAATAGAAAGTTATCAGAAATAAAAGATACAGTGAAGTAATATTAAAAATGAAAGTTATAACCATACATCACAAATCTATTTATCTGACATAGAAAGAGGTCTTTGGAAACGTTTCTAATTCTTTACATTCTTTTAAAATTGAACACAGGAAAGCTTTTCTAAAGACACCATATAATCTACATCACAAAGTACAATAAAAGTAATACGTCAGTTACCATAAAGATAGTACAAAATCTTTTATGAGGTAGCATGTACAATTTAAAGATATGACACAAAACAGACACTGCTGCTAGGGGATGGCACAAATAAAGCTCACATTAATTTACACTTAAAGATAGGTAAACAGTAGGAGGAAGAAGTATTCTAAAATAATTAGAAAAACTCTGAAAATAAAATCAACACATTTAGAAAACACCTAATTGAAATGTTAGTTATTAACATCTACATCACAATTCCACAGTGGTAATTTTCTGATCTAGACATATCTTTGGATATAATTATTCTTAATTTTTTACACTCACAGCCACAAGAAATCACTTCATAAATATACTTGCGAAACTCTTGAGGTTCAGATAGAGGGGTGAACTCTTCTGTATCATCAGCTACAACTTGATTAGCAATCCAGCATATATGAGCACCACAGTTAATGCCATCTGATTGAACAGGTAATTTAACTAAATCTATTTTCCAACTCCGGATCGTTGGCTTCACAATTTTCAAGATTCCTTTCATGTTGGAAATAAGAGTCTGGATCTTAGGAGTAATTGGTTTCTGAAAAGGATCATAGTACCAAATAGTTGACTGGTCACACATAATCAGAATCAAGCACCAGTGGTCTTTTGTGAGGTTGGCTGGTAGAATAAATATTGATTTGTCAGGCATTTGTGATCCTAAAAGCCTGCTGACCTTGTTGCCACGCAGAAATGAGAGGCACACATCTGTGTCCACCACAAAGACTTTTGGATTCACAGATGCTAGAATATTCAGAAAAGTATCAATGACAACACAATACAACCAACCTACTCTAAGTATTCTTTCAACAGATTTACATGCCATTTCTTCTTCGTGGCTTAAATTAATCTCCAGAGATTTTACATGAAGTAAAGTGATTTTAAGATGCCCAAATCTAAATCGTGTTTCACACAGCTGAGCTGCTTCATGAAAACTTGGAGTGAAATTTTCTGGTAGTTGAGGAAGACTGGCAGCTGTTTCATGAGGAGTTGAAGGACTTTCCACAAAGCCCAGGACCATGGGTGGAACAATAAAATCACATTTCTGAGTACTGGGAGTAATATCCAAAGGAGGCGAGTTAGCAGTTGGTTCTGTTAAATCTCTTTCTTTCAAGTAAGTCAGCAAATCCGCTTTTCTTTCTTCTCTCTCTTGAAAGGTTGGTTTCTTAGGTACTTTCCCCCCCTTTTTTGTTCTTTTGAAAGGCAGCAGTTGAGACTCTTGAGTAGCTAGTTTTTCTTTAGGGGCAATTTTCCTAGATGCAAGCATGTTTGGTACACCTGTTTGTTCAGTTAATGCCATGGATGCTAAAGCTTTCCTGACAGCTTCATCAATAGATGCATCAAGAGCTGCAACACCATAAAGAGATAGCGACCGTGATCCTACAATTTCATTCAACTTGACCGTATTACTTTCCAGCCTCAAATAACATTTTTCTTCTGATATATCAGGGGTTTCTGGAAGGTCATTAGCAGACTTATTAAAGGTGAAAAGTTCCAAATCATCACCACAGTTTATTTCAGATATCTCTTCTTCCCTGACAACTAACACATGGCCTCTGGACAAGAAAGAATGTAATTTGTGAACATGCTTGCACACAGGGCATCTGTCGGGGCAGGTGCAGGAGTACAAATGTCCACAGAGGGAAGGGCAGGCCAATTCTTTACATTTATCAAAGCAATGATCTGTCTGACAGCTATCTTGAATTTTGAACACCATGTACTCAGTCTTGGAGCATGTAGCAGATTTTACAAACCAAACAGAGTCAGTTTCTTGCCTGATACAGCTATCATCCATAGCTAATCCATTCACATGACGGCTGCGGAGTTGCTCAGGTGATTCAAAATATCCTAGGATGGCTTCCAAGTTTCTGGTATTGTAATCATCTTCTTCCATTAACAGCAGTAATTGAATGAGATCATCAACCCTCTTATTTGGTTTTCTTTTCATGTATTCCGTTTTGAGGCGATTGTGAAAAGATTCGAGATGACCAGTTGTGTCAATATTTCCATGCGGAAAATTTCTGAAGCATTTTGCCCATTTTTGCTTCCTTGGCTCATAGGCCTCAAAGTAGAAGCTGAGTCTTTGTACTTTATTTTGAATCCTTGCAGAAGTTGGTGAAACTCTTCTTCCTTTCTGGTGTACATTAGCAGGAGAAGCTCATCTAACATAACATTATTCAGGCTAATTGGAGACAAACTTCTCAGATTTCTTCGAAATGTTTCTTGTACATGCCAACAGCAGAGTAAATGTCTTATTTTTTCTTCAAAACCCATTTCAATAGAATTAATTAAAGCAGGCGCATCATCTGTGATCACACAGTTCACAACAAGCCTACCTTCACATTTTTCTTTGATAGCTTGAAAGAAAAATTTCAGAGTGTTTTCATCTGTCTTGTTTGTGATCAAATGAAACACAGGCCATCCTCTTCTATTTTCATTTACAAATAGTCCATTTAAAAGTTTGAAGTTTTCATATTGGGTACAGTTGTGAGTGTCATCTACTACCAAAATAGTTTTAGAACCCTCTATAAGAAGTTCCTTCTGTTCTTTCGATTGAATTCCAAACATAAAAAGTTCTTTGTGGTTTGGTAAGCAATCAATATCTTTCGGCCCAATCTCAACATTCAATCCAACTGGTTTGTACACAACAACACTGGAAAAACTAACGTTACATGTGTCACGTTTCTTGCTGCACTCTCCGGAGAAAACGTTTCGTGCTGCATTCTCTTTGTGATGCCCCTATCCTTTTGCATGGGGAGGAATGCATCAGGAAACGTTATCTCCAGAGAATGCAGGATAACATGTGACAGAAGTAACATTTGTTTTTCCAGTGAACAGGATTGTACTCCTCAGACTTGAGTAATTTTGCAGTAAGGTACACTGAAGTGGCATCATCTTTATGGAGTCGCTTCTTATTTTTGACTTTTGCCCATCTTTGTTTTATAGCAGATTTGGATATAACAGCATCTCTGCTGTATACAACTCCATTCTGCCTGTTATTTCTCTTTAAACTAGAAGGCTGCAGATTCCTGTGAATTATTTGTGGATCCACACCCAAGGCAATTTGGTTGTTAATGTTATTATTTGCAGCATGGGTGGGTGGATGGTACTTGAAGTCAGACGGTCTAAGAGGATGACTATGAGATGGGAAGTAAATTACCTGCACTGATTTGTTTACTGGATCAATCTTTACCTTCATAACTGCTATGCATACTTTATTTGTTTTTATTTGTTCTATTTTCACTTTACGAGAAGTCTTTCTTGCAGGGGAGGAGATTTTTCTGCGTGCCTTGTCCGAACCACCTTGTTGGCAGTAATAATAAATACGACCATCATGTTTATTTGCTCCAGCCTGCTCTGAAAAATAGGAGAATGTTCTCTCCTCTTTAACATCCTTCCATGTTTGAAACTCTTCAATAGAATCAAAATTTTTTTCTACAGGGTCAGCTATATTTTGCTTATGATGAAGTTTGAGATGCTTGATAAGATCTGATTTAAAATAAAATTTTAAGTTACAATTAGGGTAGTCACATTTGGCTCTTTTTTCATTCTTCGCACTGTCATGTCCACAGGATTTAGAATGAATTTTCAGCTTATCTTCACGTTTGAATGTTCCACTGCATTTCAAACACTTGAAGGATGGTATACCATTGTTATGGGATTCTCTTGTATGCCGGAGCAAATTTTTTCTTAGAGAGAAAACTCTTGAACAAACTTTACATTTATAGTTGACGGCTTCAGATGATGATACAGAACTATTGGCTTTCTCTGATTTTTTCTTTATAGGCTGAAAAATTTCTTCATCTAAACTGTCATCTTCATCCGAGGGGGAATTCACTTCCGTAATACACTGTACACCTGATCCATGTATTACGTGGTAATACCCGTAATGTAATACCGAAAAACACAAAAATATGCTCTTTATTGATCAAATGTTCTGCGTAATACAGCTGTAATACCGTGTAATACCGAGTAGTCTGTACAAGATTTTCCAATGTGCCTTCCCCCTCGTCTTCATCCCCCATAGTGAATTGTATGCTGAAAATGAAGCAATAGAAAAGGTACTTTAGAATATTGATGGAGAAAGCAGGCCAAATTTCAAACAAACACCATGCCAAATTATATTTCTTGTTTCTTTTCTGAGAAAATAGTACAATGGCAAGCAATATTTGTATTAAAGGGATTCATATTAAGGTCAATAAAAAGTCCGACTGCTTGCAAACAACTTTTCTCCATAAATTATACTATTAAAGAAGGTTAATACGATTCAGGAAGGTTAACTGTCTGAAATTTTTGAGTTTTTTACCTCGAGTCATGTATATATGAACGAATAATTATTAGTATTAAAATTAAAAGTGTTGTAAAAGTGAAACTTACCTAAATCCAACTCCACCAACAGCAACTTCAACTCCGTCGCGCCACGACAACCAAAACAACTGACTACTGCTACTGAAAACGATGACGTCATAACGGCTCCCCCCATTTCGCCCCGGTTACAGACCCGCAACTCACAGCTGCGGCCATGACCATTGCTTACATAAATAAGTAATATAAAAATACCAATGGAAATTACAAGACAAGGTTGCTCCACCAACACCAAAATGGAAGGCAGGTGATCACTTCACCTTCACCCTGCAACTCACAGCTGCGGCCATGACCATTGCTCACATAAATAAAGAAATATCACCATACTCATTGAAAATACACAACAAGTTTGCTCCACCAACACCAAAATAAGAGGCAGGCGATCACTTCACTTTCACACTGCAACTCACAGCTGCGGCCATGACCATTGTTCACATAAATAAAGAAAAATAACCATACCCATTGAAAATACACTACAAGTTTGCTCGACCAACACCAAAATGGAAGGCAGGCGGTCACTTCACTTTAACACTGCAACTCACAGCTGCGGCCATGATCATTGCTCACATAAATAAATAAATATAACCATATTCATTGAAAATACACACCAAAATGGATGGCGGGCGATCACTTCACGTTCACCCTGCAACTCACAGCTGCGGCCATGACCATTGCTCACATAAATAAACTAGAAGTACGTGCGGCAGGCACGAAGTGGTGAGCGAAGCAACATTAAAATTTTAAAAAGATATACAGTAAGTCAGATCGTTGTAGAGGATGGGGCACTTGAGGTGCCTTTTAGGAGGCAAGCGTGTGGGCGAAAAGTGGCAAATTGGGTTAACTGGACACACCAGTCGGTCGGCACTCGAATGGAGTGGTAAGCAAGCAGTGGTTGTAGAGGATATGGGACTTGGGGTAGCTTGTAGGGGGCCAAGACACGGGCGCACACCGACGGGCCGGGTATTGAACTTACTGGAAATGGCAGACTAAACGATTGGCACCCCTATGGAGTACACCGGACGACAGAAAGTCACGTTGTTGTAGAGGATGGGGCACTTCGAGTACCTTCTAGGAGGCTAGCGTGTGGGCGGGATGTGGCAGAATGAGCGGATTGAAGATTTCAATCGATTGGCACCCGAGCGGGGTCGATAAGTGGTCGTGAAAGCAAGTTGTTGTAGAGGATGGGGCACTTGAGGAAGCTTGTAGGAGGCCAGGACACGGGCGCGCGAGGTGCGCGCGGACGGGACGGGCGTTCAAACTATTGGATATGGGGAAAAAAAAGCTATTGGATATGGGAAAAAAAAGATTGGCATCCTTCTGGAGTACACTAGACGGTACTAAGTCAAGTTTTTGTAGAGGATGGGGCACTTCGGGTACCTTCTAGGAGGCTAGCGTGTGCGCGGGATGTGGCAGAATGAGTGGATTGAAGATTTCAATCGATTGGCACCCGAGCGGGGACGATAAGTGGTCGTGAAAGCAAGTTGTTGTAGAGGATGGGGCACTTGAGGAAGCTTGTAGGAGGCCAGGACACGGGCCCGCGAGGTGCGCGCGGACGGGACGGGCGTTCCAACTATGGGATACTGGATATGGGAAACAAAACGAGTACACTGGACGGTAGTAAGTGAAGTTGTTGTACAGAATGGGGCACTTCGGGCACCTTTTAGGAGGCCAGGAAGGGTGCGCGCTCTGCGCCCAATAAGGAGCATGAGCAATGAGCATGGCGCTGTCACTATCTTCTTGAGCAGCCAGGCCAATTGAACGCCCTACACAATATCTCTTAGAGACGCCCTTTTTTACATGATTTAGCACTTCTTGGCCTTGAACAGGATGAAGGGACAGATGTGGTGCATCGCCCTATCCCAACCAATGAAGCACCCGTGGGTAAACGTCAAAGACATCAAATCTTTTTCATCAAGAAGTGCAAAGTTTGGCTGCCCCCCCCCCACACACACAATTCTGCTACTTCTGGATTATGACTGTCCCCAAGTTGACTCTAACAAAACAGTGTCTCATTAATAATTTTATATGCTAGAATGTTATAACCATGAATATTTCTTACGGGCGCTTAGAATTGTGGATTCAATAAAAAAGGCAAATATGTTCTGAAATGAATGTTCGAAATGTTACAGATACACTCCATAAACAGTGAAACGCATCTGTCATTTCATTGATCATATGAGTCTACTTAAAAGAACACTTCAGTGAAATACTTCGGCTGATGTACTGCAAATATTTCTATTTCCACTAAAAAATAATATTTTTTGTGTAAATCACCCTAAAGGTAGAGCTATACTACCAGATTTGTGAAATACGACTAGTTATAATATTTATTACGCCCACTTTCTCTTGTATAAATTCTAATCCAAAACGACTCAAAAATATTTTAAGTTTAACACACAGGACAGCTCGACGTGAAATCATACCACAACAACTCACTTGCCCAGATAGTGTCACATCTACTGTTTTCAGCATTTTGAGTCTAAAAGTTAAAATATTATAATCCACAGACTATACCTAAATGCCCTTTCATTTGAAAAATATGCCTCCAAATATTACTTTGTATACACTATTACTAATCACCGTTGGAGCGTGGCATACGATAGGCCAAAAAATATTACCACACTGGGAGACCGAGAAATGGTCTATAACATATAAAGGGAAACTAAATTAAAGTCAGGAATCCATGTCCAAGATGGCACCTTTCACTTAGGCAGTATGCTCTTTTAATACTGAAACTATCCTTACCTGCGTACTGTACAAAACATGGGATGCTGCTTTGCAGACAATATTATTCTTGACTAATAAGGTTAGGTTACTCACTAAAACAATAAGTCCAAAAGTAAGTTGAGTCGACACTGGCTGTCATTTCCGTAATCCATGTTCATTTCACAAATGCACAACAAGTTTATGTCATCTTGAACTATTACTTCGGGACATACCCACCCACCACTCCCCTCCCCCTCCCCCTCGATGTAAACATTCACAACAGAACATTCGTTTCTTACTTCTACAAAATGCAGGCACTTGAAACTTTCTATGGGGACTCCTGTCACTCTAAAAACACTTGCAGACCACACACTTTGTTTATCTGTCGGCAAAATATTTAACTTAAATGTTATTAAAAGCCCATCAGAGCCGAGCCCACAGACCCGGTCGGCGGTCGGCCACTCCACAAATTACGCGTTCGCACACTTCCACACAATGACAACACTTGAAACATCGTGTGGTGACGTCCGCAACTCATAAAACAACTTCAAATAGCACTATTCGTCTATCAGACGCTTAAATTTTTAACTTTCATACTGTAAACAACCGAAGTGATGACGGTAAGACGGGAGGTACACAGCGGTGGAGCAGGTGGAGTGATGCGGAGCGGTTGCCGCTAGATGGCGCTAGTGTGGTGTTGCCAACTGCTGAACTTTTAATCCATTCACTAAAATAATTATTTCAAACTCCGTCAAATGCAATGTCCTTTCATTATTCTGAGAGTTCATGACTTGATGTTTCGAAAACATATCGGGTTATCGCTGTACTTGCTGTAGTCTAAGAGGAGAAGACTGCAGTTACGCTTTCTTCTCACAGACAGACACACGACCAAAACCTCCCCGGGTCCCTTGCTCAGGAGAGTGAGCTTCGCTCACAATAAATATGACCATACCCATTGAAAATACACGACAAGTTTGCTCAACCAACACCAAAATGGAAGGCAGGCGATCACTTCACTTTAACACTGCAACTCACAGCTGCGGCCATGACCATTGCTCACATAAATAAAGAAATATAACCATACCCATTGATAATACACGACAAGTTTGCTCGACCAACACCAAAATGGAAGGCAGGCGATCACTTCATCTTCAACCAGCAACTCACAGCTGCGGCCATGACCATTGCTCACATAAATAAAGAAATATAACCATACCCATTGAAAGTACACGACAAGCTTGCTCCACCAACACCAAAATGGAAGGCAGGCGATCACTTCACTTTAACACTGCAACTCACAGCTGCGGCCATGACCATTGCTCACGTAAATACATAATGTAAAAGTACCCAATGAAATTACAAGACATGTATGTTCCACCAACACCAAAATGGAAGGCAGGTGATCACTTCACCTTCACCTTGCAACTCACAGCTGCGGCCATGACTATTGCTCACATAAATAAAGAAATATAACCATACCAATTGAAAATACACGACAAGTTTGCTCCACCAACACCAAAATGGAAGGCAGGCGATCACTTCACTTTAACACTGCAACTCACAGCTGCGGCCATGACCATTGCTCACATGAATAAATAAATATAACCATACCCATTGAAAATACACGACAAGTTTGCTCCACCAACACCAAAATGGAAGGCAGGCGATCACTTCACCTTCACCCTGCAACTCACAGCTGCGGCCATGACCATTGCGTACATAAATTAAAAATATAAAAATACCAATGGAAATTACAAGACAAGGTTGCTCCACCAGCACCAAAATGGAAGGCAGGTGATCACTTCACCTTCACCCTGCAACTCACAGCTGCGGCTATGACCATTGCTCACATAAATAAAGAAATATAACCATACCCATTGAAAGTACACGACAAGCTTGCTCCACCAACACCAAAATGGAAGGCAGGCGATCACTTCACTTTAACACTGCAACTCACAGCTGCGGCCATGACCATTGCTCACGTAAATACATAATGTAAAAGTACCCAATGAAATTACAAGACATGTATGTTCCACCAACACCAAAATGGAACGCAGGCGATCACTTCACTTTCACACTGCAACTCACAGCTGTTGCCATGACCATTGCTCACATAAATAAAGAAATATAACCATACCCATTGAAAATACACTACAAGGTTGCTCCACCAGCACCAAAATGGAATGCAGGTGATCACTTCACCTTCACCCTGCAACTCACAGCTGCGGCCATGACCATTGCTCACATAAATAAAGAAATATAACCATACCCATTGAAAATACACGACAAGTTTGCTCCACCAACACCAAAATGGAAGACAGGCGATCACTTCACTTTAACACTGCAACTCACAGCTGCGGCCATGACCATTGCTCACATAAATACATAATGTAAAAGTACCCAATGAAATTGTAAGACATGTATGCTCCACGAACACCAAAATGGAAGGCAGGCGATCACTTCACTTTTACACCGCATCTCACAGATGTTGCTATGATCATAGCTCACATAAATACCTAATGTAAAAGTACCCAATGAAATTACAAGACACGTATGCTCCACCAACACCAAAATGGAAGGCAGGCGATCAGTTCACTTTAACACTTCAACTCACAGCTGCGGCCATGACCATTGCTCACATAAATAAATAAATATAACCAAACCCATTAAAAATACACGACAAGTTTGCTCCACCAACACCAAAATGGGAGGTGTGGCGGTTATTTTCTGGACAATAAATAACTCCACAATGTAAAATTTATGTATTGTGTATTTTCGTAAACTCTATTGTAGGATCATGGAATAATAATTGTATACTCGTGTAATGTGTAATATATTGCCCTGTATGCTTGTATTTGTATCGTATTTGTATTGTGTTGTTTTGTAATTGTATTGCGTGTTTTGTCAATTGCTTCGCTATTGTAATTGTTCTTATCGTGTCAACCTTTTCTTAAAATTTCTGTACTATTTGTTATATTTCTGAGATAGCTCGCGACAGCCTGGCGCCAGCATGTATTAATCTGGACCTGGCCAGTGTATATTCTCCTGATGCTGCGTTCTGCGTGTGTCACCCCTCGGCGACGGCACCCTCACTGCCATTCGTTTTATGACTCCGCAATGGGCGCTGTCTCTCTCGCCATGCCCTTTGCTGTGTGGGTGGTACATCCCCCATTAAGTGGGTGGCGCTTTGCTTATTAGCTCCCAGATTGAATTTGTCTCTCGTCCGCGATCGAGATAACGTTTTCGTTTTCCTCGCGACGGACCCTTGCAGTCGTAAATGCGCCCCTCTTCCTATCTTGCTCCGTGCGTCTATGGGCCCCGCTTGATTGGAAGTCACCCTCTCTGATTGGTCCACGTGTCCGCCGCCGCCGCTGCCGCCTACCAAGGGTACATAAGGAGCCGCCGTGGGCTGCAGCCAGCATTCATCATTCAGCATTCTGCACCAGTCCGCCACCAAGAAGGACCAACCCTCCACGGAGCCGCCCGGCCGTCCTGGACCAGCCCGAGGACGCCGATCAGCACTTAGCCGCTGCCGCCGTCCTGGCCTCCACTCCTGGACTGGACCTCTCCGTCTTCATCATCATCAACGCGCGCCGCCTCGCCCCTCGCTGCGCCGCGTGCCGTGCCTCCACTACGCACCGCCTCGCCCCCCGCCCGCGAACCACGAGTCGCCGCCGCTGAGCTGCTCATTGGTGTCGATCGTCCCGGCCGCCGCCTGCTGCTGCACCCACCGACCGGACATCACGCCGCCCTGCTCATCTCAATCGTATTGTACCTAATTATAAGTCAATATCGCTCTCACTTTCTCAACATTCTCATACTGATAGTGCCAATTAAGTTAGTACTTGTAATTGAATTCGGAATACGAAATGTGAATTGCTCAACTCAACGGTTTTTTTATGCTCTTTTTACGTTGTAAAACTGCGTAGACACTCACACAAATTGTCGTCTACATTGGCGACGCACACTACAAAGGCAGGCGATCACTTCACCTTCACCCTGCAACTCACAGCTGCGGCCATGACCATTGCTCACATAAATAAAGAAATATAACCAGACCCATTGAAAATACACGACAAGTTTGCTCCACCAACACCAAAATGGAAGGCAGGCGATCACTTCACTTTCACACTGCAACTCACAGCTGCGGCCATGACCACTGCGCACATAAATACACTAGTAGCAGTCGTACCCGGGTGGAAGAATCTGTAGTTGGGACTATTCTCGGTATCACGAGTTTATCTTCGTTTGAATTTAGAGTTCAATAGTATCGCGACTGCTGCTTAACCGTTGCTAAGTTACTGACCCAACTTTATTGAGAACAGCAGTTCGCACTACCACATAAAAGCAGTTTAGGTACAGTTCACTGACTACAGTTCAAGTGCAGTTTTCTGCACTTTATCTGCAGTTGAAGTATAGTAATCTGTAAAAAAACTGTAGTTTAACTACCCGGATTTCGCATGCCCCACAGTTTAACAATAGTTCCCACACAGTTGAGCACTGTTAGATACAGTTTTACTGCAGTTAAACTACATTTGAAATTTAAGCATGTGCAAAAATCAAAATTTTTGATACCTGCTATTTTACCCTTCTACCATTCTTTCCTTTACCCTTTCTTCTCAACCCCTTCATTCCTACCCTTTACTTCCTCTATGCCTCGTAATTTCAGTTAATTTCTATTATAACTATAACTCCGAAATCCAAAACGGCAGGGCGCCTTCTTTAGTTTACTATGGCAAAGATGGCCAAAGGAATGATGTAGCGTTGCTACGTCATGGAGAAGGTAAAGTATACTGAAGGTTTTCCTTTTCGTTACTCAATGTGTGCAAGATCTCATGTCAATTTCTACATTTTTAGCTATTGACTGGGATCGTATGGCAACTTACTCAGCAGCTAATTAGCCTCCCCTGAAGTGGATTTGCACCTCGGATCACCAAGATTCCAAATTAATGTAATGTTTTCCTGTAATTATTACTTGTGGTTATATTGGATATGGCTCTATATAGCTTCTATTTAATTAGTTAGCTTTGCTCTGATGCCATTGAGGCTTTCCGAATGTTATTTTTCGAAGAACAGAATACACTTTATTTTTCTGAAACCTGTAGTTATAATTCTAAACCCTCATTTAAAAGTCAGACTTGTACACATGCACTTCAGTACCTCATCACATTTTCGCAATCAAATGCAAAGACTCAAACTATAGGTATAACTCTCAGCAGATCCAATACCAGTTCTCACTACCATTTAAATTAAAATGTCATTATTTGTCAAAAATAATCAAGAGCGTTCACAATGTATCATACTTCTGCTTATTTCATTAAACGTACTCAGATTGTAAACCAAAATGCACTCTAGTTAAAACTGTTTTACTCTTTATCAAACAGCAGTCACACAATAATAGCTCATCATTAGGACCCTTAAAGACTTCGTGTTCCAAAGTATTGGAAATATCTCTCTTGCACCTTAATGCGGACATTGTACCCTTGGGTTTGTTTTCAACCCGCTACTCTTCCATGGCTGCCTCAAAATTTTTCCGGCATAATGAATCTTGAATGAAATAATTATTTCAACTTGCAATAAAATAAAGCATGCACATATTCAATAATAGGTTTCTTTCAGGTTAAAAAAAAAAGTGGATTTAAACTTCTTAGTAAGCTTTTATTGAACAATAAATAACTAAAAATTCAGATGAAAAACAATCAGTGAAAAATAAAACTGTTACAGAATATTTCACGCAGGAATATCGTTGATTTAATGCAAATACTCCATTAAACATGCCAACGGTAAGGGCTTCCTGTGAAATTAAAAATAACATATAAGTTGGTGAAACCATACAGAATAGCTACTTCATGAGCATGAGCAACTGTCTGATTCTTTGGCAAAGACATTCATACATTGTACGAAAATATAAGCAAAAACATGAGACAAAACCTTTCATAACAACTACTATACAAGCAACTAACCAAGTGAACAACCCAAGGAAAAATCTGAACCCTGGTTGACAGCATGATGTCAAAATAAAGTCTCAAATCATGGTTAGAAAGACATCAAGCAGAGTCACATAGTCAAAGTAAGGGACCATTTAGACATATGACAATGACAAAAGAGAACCAAAGAACACGTTTCAAAGCTTCGAGTGAATTGAGCGCTCAAATATTTTTTTGGTGTTTTAAGATTTGGAAACCAAACAGAGCCAAATAATTATGAATCCTGATTGATGAGTGAGAAGTGCCATGTTCCGTTGGAAGGCCATCTAATGACACAAAATATTGCGGACTATATGCAAAGTCAGTTATCCGTCTTAATCTCGGCAATCTCTCAATTGCGCGATAAATGGCTTACATATTCGTAAACTACATAACATATCCTTCACCTTAGGTCATAACGCCAACGCTAAATAATCTGGTAACTTTTAAACATTATAGTATGTAACAATTCGACCACCGCCTGTACCCACAACAGTGCGCGTGTCAAAGTTTCTACTACTCTCCATTTAACACGTGTTTCCAATCTTTACTATTATCGCTACATAATTACATCACATGGAAGACAAACGGCCTGGCTTACCGTAAAACTTAACCCTCAGTTCCCACGTGTTGGAGCACCAGCAGCAGCGAGCGCGTGCACTACGTTCCTTCTCCTGTGCCTTCTCGGCTGAAAAGAAGAAAGAAAGAGGAAAGAGAAAGACGCTCGGATCGAGGGAGGACCAACTGTTGCCAACTGTTGACTGACATTTGCCCTTCGGAAAACAGCTAATTTTCCTCTCTGTTTAAAGCCAATAAAAAAACCAATAGATAATATAATATTATAATTTTTTTTCTTTGATTCTTATCAAAATTCCAACAAGCAATCAAATACTTCTAGACATCAAACCATTTGGCCATTGCACATCTATGGCCGGAAACATACACAGTATCTCCCAGCCAAAGCCACCCTTTAAATACAAACCACAGGCCAGTCCCTTCACAGTCAAATAGTGTCGTCCGCACCTTCCGTACTTCTTCAACTCTAACTTTCCCAGTAGCGCCCCTGAGCTGTGTTGAAAGGTATGTGTGTGTGTGTTGTGCGAGTCATTGGCTTGTGTGTTATTATTGCCTTGTGTGCTGTTATTGGCTTCTGCTTCTGTGCTGTTACCGTAAACTGGGCTCCACCGGAATACTTTTGGCCTAGAGCCATAAATACAATGAAGTAATAGTTACAACTTTAATCGTATTTATGGCTCTGGACCAGTTGGATTAAAGTTACCCTAGTTTAAGGTACTATTGCTTTGTGTGCTGTAATTGACTTGTTGAGCTGTCAAGATTTCTAAAGCAATTGTACTTGCTTCTCGCAGATGAGTGTCTTCCACTTGCTTAAAGAACGCATCAATAGTCATGCATCAAAGAAAAATATAGATCAATTGGAGCAAGGCAAGCTCTACAAATGTTTCAATTTCAAGCGTCACACTGGAAATCCAAGTGTACGAATGTCGCACACTTGTAGGTGTGTGAATGTTCATTCGTACACTTAGGGATGCAACTTTTTGACTACCACTTAAAATATAACTTCTGAGGTCAGCATCATCTCCGGCGTAAAATTTCCTTTCAAACAAGCTCGCATGTGATAGGGTTGAGATTGTTACTTTACCATGGACACGCCCCTAAATACAACTTCAGACATTTGATTTGACGAAGATACCCACTTCAATATAAATCGCAACCCTATCACATGCGAGCTCGTTTGAAAGGAAATTTTACGCCGGAGATGATGCTGACCTCAGAAGTTATATTTTAAGTGGTAGTCAAAAAGTTGCATCCCTAAGTGTACGAATGAACATTCACACACCTACAAGTGTGCGACATTCGTACACTTGGATTTCCAGTGCAGAAGAGCTCATTTCTTGATAAGAAATCCAATGACTTTCCATGGAATTTAGTAGCGTACTTTAAGTATGGAAGGAACAAAAATATTACGTGATCATGCCAAATTTATTTAATAACCTGGAAGAGTCTCATGTAGACGAGTTGAACTCTGAAATTGCAAAAGATAGGGCTCCATCAATTGTCTATTATGGAAAAGATGGGCAAAGAAATGACGTTGCCTTGCTTCGTCATGGAGAAGGTAAGGTTTATGTAAGATTTTTCATTCATATTGTTATTCAATGTGTGCAAGATCTCATATCAATTTTTACTTTTCAGCTGTTGACGTGGATCACTTGGCCACGTATCTGATTGAGCCACCTCTCAAGCGTCAATGCACCTTACACGTCTCGGATTCACAACCAGGTTCATCTAATTAATGTGTTTTTAAATTAATTTGGTTATGTTTTCTTTATTCTATTTGATTAGACTTTCAAAGTTAAATTTTATTTATGTTACTTTCTTAGACAAAAATATTGTGTTCTATTTATCTTTTTATTTATGATACAATGAACTGTAGAATTGTAAGAAACCAACTATGATGTTGATGTTTAGTTTCTTTTCAAAAGGTACTAATCAATTAAATAAACAATACCTTGCACATGTTTATTTTTTCAAATTTGCATCCCTTAAAATAAATCGACATTAAGCATAAAAGTTAACTGCACAAGAATAACACCAAATCGTCACTTACCATTTATAAGGATTTTATAAAAAACAATACAAACCACGTCCCAAGTCATGTGACTCACCACAGCAAAAGTCCTGTTGATATGCAGCATTGTCATCCAGCTACAACTTCTGCAACATATTTAAAAACCAAAATACTTAGATAATTAAAGATTGAGATTTGAATCTTCAAGGCAATTCACCCTGTTACAAGATCCTACTGGTCACCTAAATTTCATCTGGCCTTTTTCTTAATTTCCAGCCAATATTGGTATTGCATGCACCAAAATGGAACCTGTATTGACCTAAGAGTTATTGTATTCCAGCTGCGTCCAGATGCGTGGGTGCCTTGGGTGTCTGAGCCATGCTAATAGCATAGGGCCAGACACCCAAGACACCCACATATCTGGACGCAGCTTCGGTAAGCTTAAGAGTTACAATAGGATATAAGTCTAAATATAATTTAGCAAAACCAACATCAATAAAAATTTATTTCCAGCCAATCTTGGTCTTGAATGCACAAAGATGGAACATGTATTGACTTCAGAGTTATCGTATTTAGTAAGCTTAACAGTTACAATGGGATAAATCAAAATATAATTTGGCAAAACCAACATCAATAAAAATTTATTATAATATTAACAAAATCGTGATGGCTAAAAAAGTTGTCAATTCATTTGCCAAATAACTCCCTCATGAAACTTTCACGACGCGCAAGTTCTTTCTTGGACTTAATGTCAGTAGTCAGGCGTTTAAAGTCAAAAGGAATTAATCGCTGAGCGAAGCGAAGCTATCCCGTGCATGGGACCAGGAGTGTAGTCGGTCGTGAGTCTGTCTGTCTGTTCATACTAGCCACTTCTCTCAAACTGTTGTAGTTATCGAAATAAGAGATTGTGTCTCGTGACCTACCAATTACGGCGCAATCAAATCGGAACATACTTTCCCGATCAACTGAGTTTGAAATATTGTAACGAATTATTTGAATTAGATGTTTCACTATCGGTAGGTTGGCAACGGGGCTGCCATTGGCTGATACACCGCCGTGCGTGGCTAGTGCCATCTAACGGCAGGGTGACGAACTGGCGAACTGTGATGATTGATGATTCCTCCACTGACGCGCGTAAACTGAAATCGTCTAGACGTAGTTACCGCCATCTTGTGGAAGTGACTGCACAGTTGTTTGTTCGTGAAGGAGTTTTTGGTGGTTTAAGTGAAAGCAAGTGTACAAGTGATTTATTTACCAGTGCCATCAGGTGAGTATTCTTTTTAAGTGAATGAGGGTTGTATAGCTGCCGAGTGTCGTTTGTGATGTGCATAGGTAATCGTTAAAATTGAATTGCTACCGAGCATCAGCTGATCCCGATTTTCGTTTATTCGTTGTTTTGAAACTATGCGACGTTTCTTTTCTTTTAAAAAAAGCAGTTTTTGCTGGAAAGACAAATTTTATCGAAAAATATATCTTATTTGTCTTGGCTATTTCGGAAATAGCGGTTCGGTTTGGTTCATAATTTCCGGGACCTATGGTCAGGCAACCAGTTATCTGCAAGTAGCCGAGAGAGCCGAGAGCTGGTTAGGTTCCCTTTTGTAACCTACCTCAACATTGTCTGCAGTGCGGTCTGTGTCATGTCTGAAATCTCAAAGCTTTTGTGCTTTTCATTTTAATTATTCAGAAGGCATATTGATTGTATCTTTTTAAAACTGAGAAGGAGTTTGTGTAATGCAAAGAATTTTCAAGAATCATTAAAGGTAGTATTTGTGATGGCTTTTGAATGTACTGTTCTTTTCAGTATTGGTGTGTATGTTATTCTCGTTTGCAGTTAATTTCAAGTACTAGTAGTTTTGTTAAAGGTGTAGCACCGAAATTTTCTATGAGTTTCAATCAAAAGTAAACAAAAGTAAATTAAAGTCAGATTGCGTGTTTCATCCCATGCAAATGCCATAGGATTTGTATTTTGATTTGACTTTAATTCAGCTTCTGAGGTAACAACCCACACATAGCATTATTGTTTTGAGTTGTTTCATTTTAATTTATGTTTAAATTTTAGTGAATGAACAAGTGACACGGTACGTGCGTATCATTTGTGTTGGACACACATCTTGTGGACATTGAGTGGTCGAGGTTATGTTTATCATGTTAACTCCATTGGTAAGATTATGCTTCAATAATAATAATAATAATCAAAGTTTTTATCTTTAAATGTACTTAAAGCATACTTTTGTTCATAATGTTTCTACATGGTCATGATGAGTAATACAATATTTTTAAACGCCACTATGGTTGCAAGGGCGCGCCCTGATTCTCCGACAACTTAGTTAAGTAACTCGCTGTTGTAATAAAATAACGGAGATAGTGCAAATAGCGAAATCGGCTCGTTCCGACTCTCCGACACCGTATTTCTCTATTTGCTTATTTATTTCAACTCCCGCTGCTACTTATTTATCTCTGAGGGAACGAGAAGTTATTAGAATAACAATACCAATACGCTAATACAGTAACTACGCCTAATTGTAATAGCATTAAGTTAATGTCACTAACTTGAAAGTTATTTAAATAACTTTCGTTGGCGCGCTCGGCATCGTTTCCGGCCGGCCGGAGGCCCGGTGGGCCCGGCGAGCGGCACGGCGGCTCTCGGCTCGGCGCTCGGGCCGGGCCTCGCACTGTATTAGGGAAGTGTGCAACTGGGGAGCTGAACACTTACAAGTGCACAACTCCTGAGTTGAACACTTGTAAGTGCACAACAACTCTGTTGAACACTTTTATTTGTTTAAGTGGTATTTGAACACTTAAAAGTGTTGAAGGGTTGAACACTTGGTTTATCAGTGTTGTTATTTGGGCGTTCCCACCGTAAAAAGGATTGTGCTGCTTCAAACAACGAGATACAGAATGTATCGCAGGACCAATATGGTTTTCAATACTGACTCGATTCTGAAAGAAACGAACCTGTTTGAATGTCAGAGTAAACTGTCTCGGAGATATGCAGTGGGGATATTGCACTATTGGAAGACAATTATGCTAATTCTTATTCCTACTCATTTTATTAATAAATGTTATGCTGTATTAACTTTACATGAAAAATATAATATGCTTTTCTCTTGTCAGTATTTTTAATTTTACTGTATGCTTGTAGCTCTAATGATTCTCTGCTTTCCCATCACGTCAAGAGGTCTTGATATAGTTTTTAAGGAAATTGTTTTCAAGGCAAGAAAAGTACACAGCAAAAAGATGAAATGTAGGTTTTTGTTTTGATCAGAGTAATCTGTGAGATAATACCAACTTGCACATCTAGTTTCCAAAACCTATACAGTAGCTATTTCTTGTGTATTTTTCTTGCCTGTTTTTCATAACATAAACTGATCTATGATTATTCTCTAGGCTGAAATGCCGAGGAGGGCAAGAAGTGCAGCTGCGAAAGCAGCGGCCAAGGCCGCCGCCTACAAGCGGGCTAGAGCGGAGGAGACGGAGGAGGAGGCTGACGAGAGAAGGGCAGGAGCAGCAGCCAGGCAACGGGATGCTAGGACCGCTGAGGCCGAGGAGTCTGGAGCAGCTCGACGTCAGGAAAACGCCGAACGGATGAGGGACGCCCGCGCGCTCGCCACCCCGGAGCAGGCCGAGCAGCGCCGCGCCGAGGACGCCGGGCGCCGTGCGCTGGCCCAGCAGCAGGTCACCCCCGAGGCGGCCCGTGTTCTCCGTGAGGAGGACGCGGACCGCCACGCCGAGGCCCGTGGGCAGCAGGACCCCGAGGCTCGCGACGTAAGACGCTCTCAGGACGCCGAGCAGCATGCTAACGCCCGTTTGTTGCAGGAACCTGAGGCGGCCGCCGCTCGTCGCGCCCAAGCCACCGCCCACATGGTGGAGGTGGAGGTGCGGGAGGTCGTCACCCCGGAGCGAGCCGTGCACGCCCGCCTCCAGCGCATGCTGCGGCGCCGCGTCGTCAACTTTGACGTGCCGGAGGAGGGCGCCGCTGCTGGCGCTCAGCCTGAGGCCGCTGCGGCTGCCGCTGCGGCTGCCGCTGCGGCTGCCGCTGCCAGACCAGCGACCCTGGAGGAGCTCTTTGAGACCCACATGGCGGCGCTGCGCATGAACGTGTGCCCCCACTGCAGCAGGGCTACAATGGCGGCGGGAGGGGAGTTACCTCCCAGTTGCCGGGCTGGCCGGTGCCAGAAATTCACTGGTGCCAACAGGATGGACCCGGGCGTGGTCCCTCCCGAGCTGCAGGGGCTCACGTACATTGAGCAGCAGTTGATTGCGCGGGTACACCCTGTGGTGTCCGTGTACAAGGTAAGAGGCGGCCAGTACGGCTACTCGGGAAATATTATCAATTTTCCTCAGGATGTCCAGGAACTGGCTTCCGCTCTGCCGCGTCATGTGTGCACCTTAATGCGTGTTCCTCTCTTTGGACATGCGTGCACGGATTTTTTTAGGGGAGGATCGGGAACTAAATAATATCACCATACATTGGTTTTGTGTTTTATTATTATTTTTTACATATTCTCTTGTTACAACATGTTTGTGCTTTTTTTGGTAGTACATCGTCACAAAGTTTTACATTTTTGGCATATCGTTGGAACATTTTGTTGACCATTTCGTCATTTTGATTACAATCAGTTGTAAAATAAGATAAAAATTCTTGCATGGAGAAACCATGCGCCTTAAACAAGAGGTACATGGTACAATATTGTCCACAAACGGCTGAATCAATTGATTGTAAATCTATAGTGTTTTTCTTCCAGAGCGAACATTGACGATCCATGAACTGCCTTATTTTTGGTACATATGGCCCCAGTCCATAAGAGCAAAAGTGTTCACCTCGTCCGTAACACCCCAAATAGATCGCTTGCCAGTGGGCACCCGGCTTTTTGATTGGATCCGTATTCACTATGATGAGTGCAGGTTTCTGTTGAATGGTGCGTGGCAAAGTGTCAGACGCAAACACCCCCGCAAAGTACGGTGCGGCGTGGGGATCTTTTAGAAGGACCGCCTCCAATGTGTACCCATCCATTTTTTTCAAACACCGTAGTCAACGACCACGTTTCGATTCTTATCGATTTCTATAAGGTTATTGAATTCCGAGAAAACGATACAGTTTACTGCTGTTGTTAATGGTTTTGCAAATTTTACTTCCATTCGCACAATGCCTTGGCGCTGCAAGTTCCAATGGCTTTCGTTTGCCGACAAGTCTTGGGAAATATCAAATGCGTACAATGTATACCCCCGAGGATATTCTGCATACGTTATATCGTTCCCTTCATCCTTCCAATGTATACCGGTGCCACTGAATAGCGTGTTATATGCGTCAATATGCAAATTGCGTTCAAAGTCTGGTGTAAGGGGCTGTGCTGGGATTTGTTGTGTGTCAACAAACAAGCTTAAATAATTTAGATTAAAATGTTGAAAATTGTAAGGATTGCTTTGGTAATGTCCGTTGAAGGCTTGATTGGTAACAAATCCAATGATTATTCTTTTTGGAATTTGTCCGAGGTGCAAATTTGAAATGGTTTTGTCTTGAAGTCCTGCAGGAATGGTTATGGTTTTCAAATCAACTCTGGTCAGAGGGTATTTTGCGGGTGCTTTCTCTAATGCCGCTGCGTGACCAAGTAGCACCGTGGGTGATATCCGTACTTTTCGCACGAGGAGAGTAGCATCCAGAATGAGCAGCTTTTCGTTTTGAAATGTTGACATGAGCACGAAGGGATCACGTTGCCGAGTGAGTTTTATTCGCAATTCCACGTTATTTAAAAGAAATCGATCTTGATTGAAGAAATCACTATGAATTGGTCCCATAACCTCAAACATCTTACTGTTTTTGGTTAGTTCATGGCGTGCTTTCAGTCCCTCATTGTTTTGTGGTTTTACTTCATCCATGTATCCTGCTGTGTCTTTGTACCACATTCGCATCGACATGTGTGAGTTTTTAGCTGGCGCGTCGTAGGCAAGGAGTGATTCAATGTAACTTCTGTACGGATAAGTCATCGCAGACTGTGAAATCACTTTCTGATTCAATGAAACGTCCACTTGACTCCAAAGCGAATGTAATAGATAGTTTATAGGCGTGGCTTCATTTTTGTCATCCGCCGTAAAATCCAAGTCCTGTGAATCCACAATTTTTCCTCTGACTTGAAGCAATGTGTGTGCTGGGTCAATATACTCATTCCCTGTACCTGGTACACAAAATTCTACGGTGTTTGACTGATCAATACTTGTGATAGGTTTGTAGGGTATCCATTGTCCACCCTCTAATACTGTTTGTGTCGGTGGTATCGCCCATAAATCAAGTTCTGTTCGAAGGGCCTCAACAGAGGCATTGTGTAAAAATGACATTTTAAAAAATGTGTCCTGGGTCTGGCTTTGACCTCTTTTGTGTCTTTCCTGTGCGAGGTTCGCGCAAAGACTGAAAATATACCTCGGCTTTCCTTCGCTTTATACCATTTCCACTCATCCTACTAACTAGATTTCGGCCTGCTTCTGAAAGGTGCTGTTTTAAACTGGTATTCAGTGGTACATCCCCAGACGCGGCGTCTGCTAGTATGTGGCTTCCAGCTCGAAGAGCCTCACGCCCTACCACACTGGCACCTTGTTTCAAGAATGGAAAAATACTGCGAAACAGTCCCCCTAGCAGACTCCCGATCCCTGCTCCCTTCTGTGTGGATGACCCCGCAAAGTAACCCATACCAGACCCTGTTTGGGCCTGTTGAACGTAATATTCTTCAATGTGGGACATGCTTCTGTTAACCGCACCGTCTAAAGTGACACAAAAGCGTTGAAGTTCCGTGATCAAATGGTGTGAATTTCCCAGTGTGCGTTCTTATATTTATTTCTAAGGTGTCAAACGATTTTGTCTTCAGTTTAAAGTAGATTGGTGGGTCACATCGATAAGTAGTCATTCCCCCATATGTTTTTCGCGTTTCGACTGGAATAGTTCGTAGCAGCGGAGCTCGTGTGTGTCCCACAATTTGGTCTTCAATTATGTCCAAATACACAAACAGCTGCGGTGCTACTCCCAAACTTGTGTCAACTGGGTAAGTTCCTAAAAGTTCTGTGTTTGTTGAATAAGGGCCTGAGTGGAGCAAGCCAAGTTGATTTGCCAGGAGTGGCGAAAATGTGTATTTGGCATCTGGTGTACTTTTAAAGGGATGAAACAAAATGTAGCCTTCTGCTGTCAGTTCTACGACGCTAGATCTTCCGCGTCCGTCTGGTAGTTCCTCAATGGGTGTTAACGTTTCGTGCAAGGCAAACAACAAGTTTTCTTTCGTGATGTAGTGTCCGGGTCTCACCAGAAATGATTTTTCTTCGCCGTTTGCGAAACAAATTCTTATTGCGTTTTCACCCTCTGAAACTTGTTCGATTGTGTTTGGATAGTTAAGTTCCATGAGGGCCACTTCCCAGTTAGCGCGCAGTTCAACTCGCTCTGAGAGTTGAATTTTAAAGTTCGAGGTTTTATTTTCGGGGTAAACTTGTGGGCTTGAATTACTAGGAAGCACCATATAAAAATCCATCATGTTGTTGTGAGATCTTTTGCCAGTATCCATGAGCGAGAGGACTCCGGGTAACCTCTCCAGTGGACAAAAACTTCTTTTCTGGGACCTTTCCCTCGGGTTTTGACTATATATGCAATTTTAAACATCTCCGGCTTTTTCACAGGACTTAGTTCCCAGGAGTAAAATGTTCCCTCAAGTTCTTCATTATTGTCTAAATCAGCTATTCGATAAACGGGTTGTGCATGTGGGATCACCCTTGTTATTTTAACCCTTTATGCGAACATTTCACATCGGCAAGGGAAAAAATTTTTCTTTTGCCTATTTACAATCTTTGTGACAAACTAAACCAAAAATATTCAGAACTTTTTTTTCTAAGTTCAACCGTTCAGATTTTGTGATTTGTTGCCCAGGAGCAACATATAGCATAAAGGGTCCATGACTTGCCATAGATGTGCTCAAGCAATGTACAACTAAATAGTGGCCAGAAATTTATTTCAAGTGTGTTGCAAGACGGCTTAGAAACTATGCGGCCATCTACCTGCCCCAGCCATGGCTGGGTGCGCCCGCAAACACCTGTGCGTACCCTTATGCGATATGTTGCTCCTGGGCAACATCGCTTTTCCTCCACCACGGTGACCCACAGAGGGTAAAAACGTTGCTAGTAGTGAGTTATAGTACTGAAGAGTTACTTCTGAAGAGTATCGTCCCCCCCCCCTCCCCACCTGCCGCTGGCGGGGCGCGCCCACGAACAACTGCGCGTACCCTTTATGCGATATGTTGCTCCTGGGCAACATCGCTACTCCTCCACCACGGTGACCTATAGAGAGTAAAGATGTTGCTAGTGGTGACTTACAGTACTGAAGAGTTACTTCTGAAGAGTATCGCCCCCCCCCTCTCCCCACCTGCCGCTGGCGGGGCGCGCCCACGAACAACTGTGCGTACCCTTTATGCGATATGTTGCTCCTGGGCAACATCGCTATTCCTTCACCACGGTGACCTATACAGAGTAAAGACGTTTCTAGTGGTGAATTACGGTACTGAAGAGTTTTTTCGGAAGAGTGACGACCCACCACCCTACTCCCCACCTGCCGCTGGCGGGGCGCGCCCACAAACAACTGTGCGTACCCTTTATGCGATATGTTGCTCATGGGCAACATTGCTATTCCTCCACCACGGTGACCTATAGAGGGAAAAGACGTTGCTAGTGGTGAGTTACGGTACTGAAGAGTTTCTTCTGAGTAGTGTCGACCCACCACCCTACTCCCCACCTGCCGCTGGCGGGGCGCGCCCACAAACACCTTTGCGTACCCTTTATGCGATATGTTGCTCCTGGGCAACACTCCCTCGGGGGCCTCAACGAGTAGGGATATCACTGCGGGATTGTTTTTTGCCTTGTATCGTGAAGTTCTATGGCAGTCCAACTCGGAAATATTTTTTTTTAGTCAGCCGCATTGTTTGCTTTGGTTTTAGACACATTTGAAAACTGCCTTTTCTGCTAGTTCATAATTGTCCTGAATAGTCGTCATGAAGGGCAGCATGAAGTCAGTTGCAGATGTGCGACGAGTTTGAGCTGCTCATTTTTAGATGGAGTAAGACCCATTCTTTCCACTTATGAACAGTCTTGAGCAAAAATTTAAAATACAGAAGCGTCACGTGCGTCGAAACCTGTTTGTTGCCCAGGAGCAACATATCGCATAAAGGGTTAAAAATTTCCTCCGACCAATTCCATGTGCACCCTTTCTCGAAACGCTTTTTTTCTCTCGAGATTCGCACATAGTCCCCCACTTTTAATTTTGGAGAAACCTGCTTTCTATTTAATTTTTTCCCATAAAGATTATGATACACTTCAAGCACCCGTTTAGGGTCGCTTGCTTGTGTTGGAGTCATTTTCAAAGCACTGTGCCTTTTGTTGTTGTAAGCATGTGTTACATCATCTAAAACCCCATTCGTGTATTCGTAACTTTCTCTGTGAGTAAACACTTTCTGCATCCACATTCTTAAAGTTCCGATAAATCTTTCTACAACGGAACATTTCGTGTCCGGGTTGTTTGTGTGTGCATAGTCTATACTGTGCTCCTGTAAAAATTGTTTCAGTGTCTTGTTTTTTAATTCTCCTCCTTTGTCTGTTATTAATCGAGTTGGCCTCCTTGTCGTATTCTTAAAAAGAGTTTCAAATGCCTGCTTAATTGTCAATGCTTGTTTGTTTAATACCGGTACGGTCCAAGCAAATCGAGAAAATACGTCAATGACACAAAGAATAAATTTAGTCTTCTGATTGTCGTCCTTCAGCGCACTAAAATCCGCCAAGTCTGCCTGCCAACAATCATCAATATTGTCAGCATATGTAACATTTCGTGGAAACGTGCGCCGTGCCCGCTTATGAAGTGTGTAAGCGTCCTGTCCTTGGAGGTATTCAACAATTTGGTTCCTATGTGAGTTTGAAGCATTTTTGAGTCGTTCTACATTACTAAATCCCGCTGGGTGACGCGTGTTTTTGAAAATGCTGTCAATTCCATCGTTTCCAGTTAGTGTTTCTGATCCGTTTTGATTGTGTATTGTTTTTCTTGTGCTTATGGATGGCTGTTTTGTCTGTGTAGCTGGCATGGTGTGGTACAAGACCTGATCCACCTTGGGACTGTAACACTTCCTTATATTTTTTGTTTCCTATAATTTCGAGGGGTGTGCCGAGTGATTTAAGTACGGTTGCAAACGTTTCCCACTTGTTTATTTTTGGTGAATCTCGGGTGCGTACGGCATCAGAAACTAGATCTATGATGCTCGGCAACGTCTGATTTCCAACTAAAGTCCTTCCATTTTCATCCCAGCTTATAAACTTTTTGGCTTCTTGTGTAGACAAATGATCTAACAAATAAGCGGCGGATTCTTGAAATTTTCTAGGTGTAATAGATAACAATTTCTGCTTCAATGTGGTTTCGTGATTGGAGCTTCCCAAGTCTGGCACATACAATTCTATTGGTTTTTTTCTTTCATTTACAAAATACAAGTACTTTTGAAGAGCCTGTTCATACAACTTCCACTTTTCTCTGTCTTCTGCTTTTTGTTTTAAAATATGTTGCATTTCTCTGTCTAAGTCATTCATGACCACTTCAGGTGTGCGTTCTACTGGATTTTTTTCCTGTAATTTTGCTACAGTTTCATGGGGGACAAGCACTAATTTTTTACAGTGCTCCATGCCGATTTATTTGCCAAAAATAAGGTTTCCAATTACGGGAGCTAGAGCGCTCAAAAGTAATGGCAAAAATGCACCACCTTCTTGGGTTAGAGCCTTCTTTTTCTTTATCCAAGATTCTCCGCGTTTTGCAAGCTTTTTGAGAACAGTTTTATGTTTCTTAAGTTTTTGTATCTGTGTTGGTGTTAACGGTACGTTTCCACATAAAGTATTTTCACAAAGCTCACAAATTGAATACACAAGAGCCTTATCAGCCTCCTTTAATATGGCTTTTCGCACGGAAGGTCTTGCACGCTGAAGTACGCGAAGTAAATCTTTGTGTTCTTGTCTTTTGGACAGAGCCATTTTCTTCCCTAAAGAGTGTAGTGGCGTCTTTGACGCATTGTTCAACAATGCCTACTTTTGGAAAATGAGTGACTTTTTATACTTTCCATTTGGAATGTATACGACTGTGTTTTCACCAGGGAAAATGTGTGTTCTCAAGCGAAGGTGGTCTTGTTGTCTCACGTGGAAATCAAATAATATGTATGAGTGCCCTTCTTGTGTAGCGTCTAAATATGCTTCTAGCATTCCTCTCCAATTCGCTGGGTCCACCTGCAGTGCAAGGGTTCTGATTTGTTGAATATCACGTGGAGATTTTAACAGAATCACATAATGCGCCTGCAAACTTATTTGTCTGAAGTTCGGTGGAAACAAGGCTTGAGTTAAAAACCAGAAACTCAAATTTCGATGGTGAGACCCCTTTATCGCAATTTTCAGGAATTCAGGGTTTTTAATCTGGTCCAAAAAATCGTCAACGATGACCAATTTAGGTTTTTCCCCTGACGGGAAGTGATCCATTGATGGTGCTCCCTCTATAAATTCTACTCCATGTTTCTGTGCAAGTTCGTCATAAGCACCTTGATACTCACTATAATACCACACAACTTTTACAAAGGAAACATTAAACATGTTGTATCGATTTTCTACGACTCTTTTAACCAAATGTGTCTTTCCCCCACCACTGGGTGCACAAACTAAAACATTGGAGGGGTGTGAAAAACGCAAATCCATGTTGTTTGCACAGTTTGCACATAAGAAATGATCGACATGCCTATTTTCCACTAGTATATATACAAAAGTGTTTATATTATTATTTTGATTTGAGCGTGTACAAAAATTATCATTATATTTTCGTTTCTACGTCTGTGTTTGAACTTCGCAAGCATTTTTATATGCTTACTAAAAATAACTTGAAAAAATTGTTTTTTTTGTTCTCTTATTCAATATCAGTATACAAAACGGAAAAAAAATAGAAACCTGATAAATAGGATGACAGAAAATAAAATTGACTACCGGTGTCAGCTGGCCCTAAAGGAAGACAGACCAGATTTTAAAATAGCTTGTCCCCCAAGACGGTAGATGAAACCGGGACTCAGTGTCAGTAATACTGCGAAATAATACGTTGCCCCTGGAAGGCAGATATAACCGGTAGCCAGTGTCAGATATACTGTGAACAAATAGGTTGCCCCTGGAAGGCAGATATAACCGGTAGGTAGTGTCAGTTATTTTGTGAAGAAAAGGCTGCCCCTGGAAGGTAGATAACCGGTAGCCAGTGTCAACTGGTAGCCAGTGTCAGCCAGTGTCAGACTACATGGCCCTGAGCATTGCTTACCGCCGGAAGTAACATGCCGAGAGCCAGTGTCAGATTGCAGGCCCCAGAGAATATCTGCTTACCGCCGGAAGGTAGATAACGGGAGCGAGTGTCAGGCTGCACCGTGTAAAAGTATGCTGCCCCTGGAAGGTAGATAACCGCTACCCAGTACCAGTTATACTACTCGCTCGGCGCTCCAAGCTCCTGTGCGACAATCCTCATATCGCCGACACGTTCTTCACCGAAAGAGCAAAGTTCTTTATCAACAAGGTGTACAAGCACAAGTACAACTTGGTTGAGTGGTGGTACCGGGTTGAGTACCAGCACACGGGCTCCCCTCACATCCACGCCATTCTTTGGCACGAGGGTGCTCCAGACGTAAGTAACCTGTCGGCTGCCACCCCGGAGCACCTTGACGCCGTCATCAGGTACTTTGACGGATTGGTGTCGACAATGAACCCGGGGATGGGCCTGCCTCCTGCTGCAGTTCATCCTTGCAGGAAAAAGTTTAGCCAGATTGAGGACCCGGTGCGCGACCTTGGCGAGCTGTTGAACAGGGTGCAGCGGCTCAAATGTTCAAATGGTTACTGCCAACGGGTCGACAGGGCGACTGGCCAACCGGTCTGTAGATTTAAATTTCCTTTCCAGGAAGAGCCTATTACAAGGCTTTTCGAAAATGAGAGAGGTTTGTGGGAACTTGTCACTGCTCGCAATGACAGCCTCCTAAATAAGTTTATCGTATAGGTGATTACTTTGTGGAGGGCAAATATGGATGCTACTCCCATTCCGTCTTTGGGATTCCTTCTCAGGTACATTGCGAAGTACACCGCCAAGGGCGAGAACAGGTCAGTGCCTTGCGCAGAGCTCGTCAGAACTGTTTTGGCGGAGACCGGCGCGGAGGACACGGCCAGATCAGTCATCCAGAAGCTGCTCATTAAGACCGTGTCCGAGCGAGACTACTCTGCCCAGGAGGTGTGCCACATTCTCAGCGGACAGCCCTTGCACGTATCCTCGCGCAAGTTCATTGTTCTGAACATGAACAAGAACGCGTGGGTGCCACTCCGCCAAGGGGGCGGTGGCGAGAACGTTGAGGAAGACGTAGACGACCCGGAGGCCGCCCTGGCCGCTGACGGCGCAGCCGGCGAGGTCGGCGACGAGGGTGCAGCCCAGCCCGGCGGCGATGTTAGCCGGGAGGACGAAGAGGAAGATGGCGCTGTTGCGACATTTTCTGCTTTTATCCTCCGGTATCAACAACGCACTCCGGCCGAAATGAATAACATGTCATTGTTTCAGGTCGCCAAAACTTTCTCCCTGGGGAGAAGAGGGGCGTGGACACGGAACGTCCGCGACCGCGAGGCAGTGGTCCGTGTGTTCCCGCGCCTCAAACTGACTGGCAATGACGACCGGGACGAGGATTATTACAGGATCCAAGTCCTGCTTCACACCGCGTGGCGGACAGAGGAGGAGGCCAAGGGCGCCGGCACGTGGAAGGAGGCCTTCGAGGCCGCCGGTCTCGTCCCCGACCAGCCTATTGACGAGGACCTCGCTGGGGCGGCCGCTGAGGTTGCCGCCGAGGAAGCCCGCTTCGAGCAGCCCGACGCTGACGAGCAAGGCGAGGAGGGCGTTGAGGAGTGGATGGCCGTGGCCAGAATGGGTCCGAACGGCCAGGTTATAGAGACCGAGTTGGGCCGTCGTGAAATGGATTTGGCTTATGACTGGCACGCTTCCACTGACGCATATGGAGACCATGCTGTTCTTCGCGACTTTGTTTCCAGGCACCGGGCGACGACCAACCTCGAGCCCGAGCGGAATGTCGAGGTGGACGACGTGGTTTACACCCCGGAGCAGCAGAAGCTGATCGACTTGGTTCAGACCCAGATCGATTCTGTAGGTGCCGGCAACGCGCCCGAGGGGTAAACCACTCGAGATAATCATTGTACGCCCATGTGGTAATCTTTGGTAATCAGTGAAATAATCACAATATTCAAAATAATCTTTGATAATCGCAATAATCTAAAATAATCAAAATAATCGTGATAATCACAATAATCGCAATAATCACCTGCAATCAGAGAATATTTTTGATAATCATTGGTAATCAGTGGTAATCAGTGAAAATCAGTGGTAATCAGTCTTTAAATCTACACTGCAAGGTGACTGTCAACACTTCACCAGATGGGCCTTTGCCATACACTGTGAGAAATCCTTGTACCGGTACGGGAAAATTTTCCATGAGACGTCTTGTACAATTACGATTCATATTGTAAACTTTTTATAACTATGCGTATCAACTCAGAATCGATTGGTGAGCCAACAAAGTCGTAACGTGTATAGTCGTACATGTACGAGATATGTTGTTACATAGTGAATTTCAAAATATATTGTACATCTACGGAAATATTTTTCACAGTGTATTGCTATGGCTTTGAGTATGTGGCGACAGGCCATAGTTGGGGAGAAAGAAAACTACCCTCCCCGCTCTGCTTGTCCACACCTGGTGTTTTGTTGTTGTTGTTGTTGTTGTTGTTGTTGTTTAGTTTGTCGCTCTATCTACTCTATAGCACAACTTGCCACTTGGTGTACCGCCTCTTAGGTGTTATACAATGATGAAAATGTTTGTGTGTGTTTGTGTGTGTGTTTAAGTGTACTTTTGGAAATAGTCCAAATGATGTCATGATTTGGTTTGATGCGAAAAGTTATTAATATATTACCCATCACCCATGTTTTATCTTGAAACACTCATCTCAGGTGGCCTTATAGTTTCAAAGCTTGCGCTTTCCTGCTTAATTAACTTTAAGTGCCCGAACTTGTATGACGAGACTAGGGGATAATTCAAACTGTTACAGAGTGCTACGCTACGAATGGACTATTTACATTAAAATTTACTTGCCCGGTCCTTAACATTGATAACACTGTAAATGGGGGAATGATGCATGTCGATCACGTTTTTATGAGGTTTTTGTGAAATATTATTAAGGTGAACTTCTGAAATTTATTTTCGATGAAACCATTAGAGTCCTAGTAAAATTTCCTTTTGAACGAACATACATGTCATGGTGTTCCAGCCCATAGTTTCGAGGCACGTCATACTACAATCATTCTTGTAAGTGTCTTTTTCCGGGCTCGAAACCCCATGACATATATGCTCGTTTGAACGGAAATTTTACGAGGATTCCGATGGTGTCATCGAAAATAAATTTCAGAAGTTTGCATTAATGATATTTCACAAAAACCGCACAATAACGCGCGTTATCGTCTCATGATCGACATGCATCATTCCCTCGTTTTCAGTGAACCATTCACTGTTAAAACCTTGCGAAGCAATGCTTTGTATCACAAAGCAAATGCTTTGTAAGCTGCGAAGCATTTGGCAGCTTTGTATTACAAAGCATTTGCTTTGTAATACAAAGCATTTCCTTCGTAGCTTACAAACAAAATGCTTCGCAAGGGCGCAAATGCTTTGTATTACAAAGCAAATGCTTTGTAATACAAAGCTTCCAAATTCTTTGCAAGCTTACAAAGCATTTGCTTTGTAAGGTTTTAACAGTGTTCTCTGTAATAATGTTTTCAACTTTCAAGTTAAAAGCGGACTCTTAGCAAATAGTGGTATTCCTGCTGATCATTAACTGCTTTACCCATGGTTGGCCATCACATTCTCTGTACTCAGATAATTGAGGGACTGAAAGAGATTATAATTGTGACTATAAATTTAATAGGAACTGGAAATTAAGTATTCATTGACTGCATGTCTCACAGACATTTTATTTTGAAGATCTCTATTAAAAATGTGAAGTATTACTGTCTGTGACATTGCTAATGAACTGTACCCAAAGCAGGCCACAGCGCCAAGCTCGACAAGCACCATAATTATGGCTTCTTCTCCATTCGGAACTACATTGGCACAGTTAATGCCCCTGACCGCCACCTGAATCACATGCTACTTGACAAGGAGACATATGATTATATTTACTCTAAATTTTGAAAGGCAAATTTTTTCCCTGTCCTAATTTTCTCCCGAAAAAATCCTAATAATCACAAATAATCTCTCATAATCAATATAATCAATGATAATCACAAATAATCACTGATAATCAATATAATCACCGATAATCAATATAATCTCTGATAATCAGCATAATCACTTATAATCATGATAATCTCCATAATCGAATATAATCAAAATATTCAGTATACTCTGCATAATCATATAATCATTGTACACGAAAATTTCGAGTGGTTTACCCCTTGAACGCGCCTCCCCGCGCCCCCGTGACCAAATGTGTCATTATTCAAGGCAAAGCGGGCTGCGGTAAGAGCACTGTCGTCGAAATGTGCGTGGGAATGGTAAGTGAGCGACTTGGCCCTCGGGCTGTCAAGCTCATGGCGCCGACGGGAGCCGCCGCCACCGTGCTCGGAATGGGCTGTACCACAATCCATTCTTTGTGTAGAATATTTCCCCGACAGCCTTACAAGCCCTTAGAGGGCGAGGCTTTGCGTAAGTTCCAGGACGAAATGGAGGATGTGCGTTTCATTTTCATTGATGAATTCTCAATGATTGGTTGCAGACTCCTAGGCTTCCTGGAAAAGCGGTTGCGCGAGGCCAAGCCGAGGTGCGACGAGCCCTTTGGCGGCCTCTTCGTGTATCTGATTGGAGATGTTCGGCAGCTGCCCTCGGTCGGGGACCCGGCCCTGTACAGTACAAGCGTCTCCGACTCAGCAGACGTACACCGAGGTAGACTCATGTACCGGACTTTTGAGAAGTCAATAATCCTGTCTGTGTCACAGCGCCAGGCCGACGTCACTTTTCGTGACGCTCTGGATCGCCTGTCCGTCGGCACCTCCAACGAGGAGGACTTCAACAGGTTCGCGGCGCGTTTCAAAATGAACGTGCCCGCCCCCGAGCGAGAGCAGTTCACAGATGCCACGCACCTGTTCACTACGCGCCAGGAGGTGTCCGACCACAACAACAAGAAGCTTGTGGGACTGGACGTGCCAGTGGCTCGCCTCCCCGCGCGCCACAACAACGCCAAAGCGAAGGCGGGCAGCGCGGATGTGGCGCAGGGCCTGGAGTCGGTCGTGTACCTGGCTAAGGGCGCGCGCGTCATGCTGCGCAGCAACCTCTGGCTGGCGGCCGGCTTGGTCAACGGTACGACGGGCACCGTGGAGGACATTGTCTATGCCCGCGACAAGTCCTCCCCGAACGACCTCCCGGTTGCGGTGATGGTAAGGTTTAATAATTACACAGGGCCGACCATGCCGGACGGGACTGTGCCCATCGCCTCGCAACTGCGTAGCTGGGACGATGGCCAGGGTACGCATTGCACCCGGGAGCAGTTCCCCCTGTGTCTTGCCTGGGCCATCACTGTGCACAAAGCGCAGGGGCTGACAGTCGAGCGGGCCGTCGTCAATGTCGGTCCGCATGACTTCCAGGTGGGCCTAATGTATGTCGGACTGTCCAGGGTCAAATCGTGGGAAGGTCTCCTTCTGGACCCTGAGTTTACATTGGATAGAATGAGGTCCATAAGAAGCTGTCCGGGATTCCCTTCTCGTGAGGCAGGAGAGCGCCACATCTACAATATGCGAATCCTGTGAGCGATGTAAGAGATTTCAATTATGTTTTACATTTGTCCGGGCCGATTGCGGTACCGTGTACTCTGTGGCCTGCACCTGTGCAGTCGCCCTCCAGGCAGCCTTGCCTGCGTACCCCGCGACCTGCATGTAAGCAGTGTTGCTAAAATTTCCCGGCCGCCTCTGTGCGGTGCGGTGTACTCCAGTTATCGGCCGGTGGAAACACTGTCCTTCAACTCTTCCGGGCAGTCTCTGCCCGCGTAAACTGCAGCCTGCCTTTGTGTAGTGCTGCTCTAGAGGGATTCTTTACTGGAGATAATTCAATTCCTACTAATTTACTGGCCAATATTGAAAAAAGAATTAAAAGTCTTCTTTGAGAATACAATGTTTCCAGCCAACAACTTGGTCAAAAGTTTGTCGGAACTGGGATGTTTGCATAAAAATATCAATAAGTCATATTAAATTGTGAATGACATTGAATTGATGTACTTTTATTGACTATAGCCCTCTGGCTTGAACCTACTAATTTGAAGTACTTTTCCAAAAAAATCTAAGTGATTAAAAAAAAATTAAATTAAAAAAAAATCAAACAAATACTAATATAGCATGTTGAGATGTGAAAAACCAGGACGAATCCCTCTCTTCCAGACTGTCTCTGAGCAGCTCTGTGTAAACCAGTTATCAACCTGTGGAAACACAGTGTTGCTTAACTTCTCCAGGCCACTTTGTTGTGGTTCTGAGTATTCTTTTACAGCAAAACCAGGCAGAAAGCCTGCTGAGTTGCCTTTATACTAGCAAAAAGGTGTGATAAAAATCTTTCTGCTAATAGAAATTTGATCCCTTTTAAACCATTGTTCTTGTTTTGCAATTTTTTTTTTTGACAGGAAAAACATGCTGCTTAAAGCAACTATTTCCCACAGACTAACAACGCAAAACTTAAAGGCAAAGAATAAAGGAAACATTTATAATCGAGCTGATGGAATGATGAGAACCAAATACTGAACAGCAACATGGATTTTCTGAAGGTAAGAAATGTTGTTTCTTTTATTTTTATTTTTTTAAATCTTTGTGTTGTCATGCATGCCAGAATTTTGTCCTTTTCTTTGACAGGAGAAAGGATGACTGCAAGAGACAACTATTAAGCATGGCCCAACGCAGCAGAACTACAAGGGAAAGGAAAGCGGAAACATTTACGATATTGCTGATAAAATGCTGAGAGCTGAATATCTATCTGTCAGCTACAGTCTAAATGAATTCAGTCCAATTAAGGAAAAGTATTTTCTCATTGTAAGAAATGTTTTGCTCTTTTAATTTACTTGAACATTTTTGTGTTGTATATATCATAATTTTGCCCTTCTTTTTGACAGGAGAAAGGATTACTGCAAGAGTCAACTATTAAGCATGGCCCAACTTAGCAGAATTTTAAGGGAAAGAAAAGCGGAAACATTCACGATGTGGCTGATAAAATGCTGAGAACTGAATACCAATCTGTGTCAGCTATAGTAAGAATGGATTCAGTCCAAGTAGGGAAAAGGATTTTCTCAGTGTAAGAAATGTTTTTGCTCTTTTAATTTACTTCAACATTTTTGTGTTGTACATATCATAATTTTGCCCATTTCTTTGACAGTAGAAAGGATGACTGCAAGAGACAACTACTAAGCATGGCCCAACGCAGCAGAACTTCAAGGGAAAAGAAAGCGGAAACATTCACGATGTGGCTGATAAAATGCTGAGAACTGAATACCAATCTGTGTCAGCTATAGTCACAATGGATTCAGTCCACTTAGGGAAAAGGATTTTCTCAGTGTAAGAAATGTTTTTGCTCTTTTAATTTACTTGGACATTTTTGTGTTGTATATATCATAATTTTGCCCTTCTTTTTGACAGGAGAAAGGATGACTGTAAGAGACAACTACTAAGCATGGCCCAACGCAGCAGAACTTCAAGGGAAAAGAAAGCGGAAACATTCACGATGTGGCTGATAAAATGCTGAGAACTGAATACCTACCTATGTCAGCTATAGTCAGAATGGATTCAGTCCAATTAGGGAAAAGGATTTTCTCAGTGTAAGAAATGTTTTTGTTCTTTTCATTTACTTGGACATTTTTGTGTTGTGTATATCATAATTTTGCCCTTCTTTTTGACAGGAGAAAGGATTTCTGCAAGCGTCAACTACTAAGCATGGCCTAATTTAGCAGAATTTTAAGGGAAAGGAAAGCTCAAACATTTAGGATGTGGCTGATAAAATACTGAGAACTGAATACCTATCTGTGTCAGCTATAGTCAAAATGCATTGAGTCTGATTAGGGAAAAGAATTTTCTCAGTGTAAGAAATGTTTTGCTCTTTTAATTTGCTTGAATATCTTTGTGTTGTATGTCATAATTTTGCCCTTTTTTTACAGGAAGAAGGATGACTGCAAAAGACAGCTATTTAGCATGGAGTGACAAACATAAATTTGAGGGGGAAACTGTGGGAATATTTGCGATGTGGCTGATATAATGCTGAGAACTTAATACCTCACTGTGTCACCTGTAGACCCAATGCATTGAGTCCAATAAGGGAAATGGACTATTTTAATGTATGGAATGTTTTTGCTTCGTTATGTTTTTTTTAAAGCCAGGCTCTTTGCATGTCATAATTTTGACCATTTCTTTGACAGGAAAAAGAATGGCTGCTAGAGACAACAATTAAGACTGGTGTGACAAACCAGAATTTGAGTAGAAAGAAAAGCGGGAACACTTACAATTTGCCTGATACAATGCTGAGAACTGAATACGTAGCTCTCTAGGTGAGAAAAAATTCATTCAGTATCACAAAGTATAAGCAGACTGTCATTGTGTAACAGCTTCCTTTTTTTTCTGTGCAGACGGCAGTGTTGCGTTAAGCAGAGCATGTGACAGCAATTTGAATTTCATCATGAAGTGTTTCAGTGGACTGAAGGCTGAATATTATTTATCTGAAGTTTAATGTATTTGTGAAATGGGGGAAAAAAAAATGAAAATACATTTCTTATCAAGTTAAAAGTTGTTTCTTTGAAGATATAATAGATACCTTAAGTGACATGATAAAATTTAGACTTGAAATCTTTTTTACAAAATTCCTGAAGAAAAATAGAACCGCACTATGAGAAACTCAGTCGACTACTTTGAGTACATAGATTCAAAATGAACGATGGAAACAGCCAACGCACCGGGTCAGGGGGATGGTGGCGGGTGGAGCGCTACTCTCGATTCTGGAGTAGGAGTAGGACACTCTGACGATGACCACCGGGCTCTCGCATCTCTGTCGCACTGCCTGGGTCGCCTGTGATGTCACTACCGAGCCGGTGACCACTTCACCTGAGCTTCACCGGCTCGCTCGCTTCTAAGCGAGCCGAGTGAAGCCGGTAGGGCGGTAGAGGCAGGCTTTAAGCGAGCCGGTGGCAGCTCACTCTAATTCAGGCTCTGGCCCCTACGACCCTGGTCCCAATAGTCCCTGCAGGCTGATTCCGGTGACCACTGAGTGGGGCATGTCTCTCTCGCACTCACGGTGCGTTCCGTAAGGAGCGAGGGAGGTGCGAGAGAGACAGACCGACGAGAGCGATGAGCGAATCAGCCTGCTGCTCCTGCTGCTGCTCCGAGCCCCCGTGGCCCCGGTGGCCCCTTCGACCCCAAGCCCAGGCCCCGGTAGACGCTGCTGCTGCTCTGCGGGCCCCGCTGGTACCGCTGGCCTTGCCCGCCCCGCCCCGCCCCACCCCGCCCCGGGGAAGGACCGCTGCGAACCCGAGAGCTCTTTGGACCTTTAGTTGTAGCAGAACAGAGCGTCGACGGTAAAAGGCTGTTGGTTGAAGAGGCACGGCATCTGCCAGAACTCCGCAGATGTAATATAGTTCAGACGCCGAACAGTTGACAGTGGTGCCCGCCGCCCTTTTCGGCAGGTGACACGAATGTATCAGCCTGCTTGTTTTTATAGACGTGAAATGTTGCGGATTTACAGTCAGACTAGTGTTCAACTATTTTCAAATTAAATTTAAATTCGAAATGTACATTGTCGATATATCGACATCGCAAGTTTACCAACTAAGTTAATTTGGTAATTTCCATTCAGTACGACGAATTCATGGTTGCCGATTAAATTAATGAAGTGAGGTGAAGCAAAACGATTTGCAATAAAAGTGGGTAGTATGTACTACGTGGATAGATGTAAGAACAGTGGAATCGCAAGGAGTGAAAGCCTTCCACGATGCGGTAGCAGGGCAGTTGGCGAACTCGCGTCACAGCTTGTTCCGGTTCCTTTGTATCGCCGCTTACTTGCTCTGTATCGGTCAAAGTGATTCGCAGTGAATAGAATCTATTTTAAAGGTATTTATAAATGTAGTTCTAAAAGTACTATCATACTCTAATCAGGGTCGAAACTTACTGAACCTCGCTGTGTCTTGGGTCCGACCCAAACAGAAATATGCGAAGAGAAACTGCTATGCAAATCAAGTTGATTTTATGTTCATTTAAGTTACAGCACTTAAAGATGGCTTCTGAACCAAAAACGCTGGTTATGCTGCTCGACCAGAGTGAAGCTTTGAAGCTTATTAGGGAGCAGTTAGGCACAAGTACCTCCAAATCTGAACAAAAAACGGCAGTTGGTGTAATCCCGGGAGCCAAGAAACCCCCTGTTAAGCCACTGAAACCTGTAAGATTCTGATAGGTTCCCCTCTTTGATCTCATACCCGGGCTACTCGAATGGTAAATAACCGATCCAATTCTTCATCCAATTAACAGCGTCCAATTTGGAGAGAACACCAATTGATCGGCGACAGTATGATGAGCCGCCTTGCGTCGTACCTTGGGCATAAGGTCCCATGCAATCGCGAGAGTGAGTGCCTTACAAGATCCAAAACTTTTCTCCTGACTCAATCCCCTCCCCTATTACATCCCCCCCCCAAAAATATTTTACAGTCTGTTCTCATTTCTGTCCATTCTTTTTAGCTCACAGCAAGCAGCTTGGCCTGATTAGTCATGGCCAGACTACGGGGAGGCTCATTGGCACACTACACAGTGCAAAGTCACCCCCTCTTGCTTCAAAGGTTGTCGTAATGATAGGCACCAATGACATTGCACATGTAAGTTAAAGATACATTTCTTTTATTTTCTAAGATGTCAAAATTATACAGTATTTTATAGATAAGTTATAGTCTTGTTAAGATTAAAAGATACACTATTTGTTTTAAAGGACACACCAATTGGAAAAGCAGTGTCAAATATGAAGCGCATTCTAGCCTTCCTCTCCAAGCGCTGCAAAGAGGTTGTTGTCCTCACTCTGCCGCCAGTACCTGCAGTGGAGGCCAGTTATGAAAATTTACAGAAATTCAATACTTCCATCAAGGAGAACAGTGTGCTTGGTAAGATTGTATCTTTAAAAATCTACCAAGAGAATATCTGCACTTTTATATAATTTTTTAACAGAATGTTTTTCTTTGCATTTCATAGATCACAAAAATATTGATACGGCAGATATATTTGGAGATAGTAAAGAAACTGTGAATTTAGATTTGTTTAAGAGGTAAGTGTCTCTATTTTTGAAAAATATTCATTTAAGTGCGATTATTAACATGATAGTAAATGTGGATATTTTTGTTTACAATTTCAGAACTTTCAAAGGCTCCAACAAGCAAGATATGGTGCATTGGAACCAAGACGGGATCAAACTAGTTTTGGATGCCCTAAAGAAAGTTATTTGAAAATCGATATCACCAACCCTACATTAATTATTTTTAACCGTCTTGATTTTCCTTGCTGAGGAGCCCGTCGTTGTCTTCGGTTTTGCTTCGAGCAGAGGGACTTTGACACTGACTCCAGTGCTGGTCAGATCGTCGATCCTATTGCTCAATGGTGTGACTTTTTCTGTGGCCAAAGACGACAGTACTCTACCTGGAGCAAGATGGTCTTGAGTCAACTGTATCTTCACTGAGGCCGAGTTTGTTGTCGGAAATTTAGTGACCATAGTTTTCTTGGGGTCAACCTGAGTCGTTTTTGGATCCCTCACTCTGTTCTTGAGACTTGCCTTCAAGTTTTCAAGCTGATCTTCTTCTTCTTCTAGTTCTAGGTCGGCGTCTTTAGCTTCCTTTGCATCCCTGTTTTGGTATTCTCTCAGCTTTACCTCTAATCTCTTTGTCACCCTGGGGTTTGCTGCATCAGCATTGAAGGAGTAAAATTCATCAACTATTGACTCTCCAAAAGAAGCTGCGTGCCACCGCACTGTTAAATTCTTGCGAAGAACTTGTTCGCAATGCAAAGAATTTTCTTCGCAGCCTACGAAGAAATTGGCTTCTTCGCAATGCGAAGGAATTTGTTCGCAACATGCGAAGAAGCCAATGATATTCTTCGCAAAGTACAGACAAGATCTATTGGACATGACAATTTTTCCCAAAATATGTATATTATTGGTTGAAAAACGGAACAAAAATTGCTATAATAACAATAAATTTGATTCCAACTTTTAATGATATGCTTCTTTAATAGAGCACTTGGTTAACCGGCTAAGACAGAGATACGATATTTTCTGAATTGGAGTTACTCAAAATTGGTATAAATTACGTTTTCTTTCAATGCCATCCACACGTATTGCAGGCTTTGAGTTCCTACTGATGTATTTTTGGTGAAGAGGTTTTACATGTCATAAATATTCTATTAGGGTACTCACTTTTTTAAAGCAAGAAGTTTGAAAGAATGACTCCCAACACATCTACTTCAAGCACCTTGTAGAAAAGCAAGGCAGCAAGGTTCCAGTCATAAACTTGGTGTAGGCTACAGCTAGCAAGCATCTTTCCAGAGGTCTTCACAATTTAATTGGAGAGAGAAACAGTCACATCGTTGAGATATCTAGTTAAAGGCAAAGCAGGGAAAGTTGTTCCAGTATCTTCAACGTCATTCTTAACTACGTTCCGTGCGGAATGTTTTTTAAAAACATTCTCCGAATAAACATACAGTTTCAGGCCGGCCATCTTTAGCAGACAGACGGCGTCGATGCCGATCGCCGAAGCAAAACAAAACAAACCAAAGGCAGCGAAAGGAGGAGGAGGCGGAAGGCAGCTTACTGCGACTAAGCAAAATACGTCTGTTGAAGTAAACAATAGTTAAATACAAATATAAATGATTTAGTCCCAAAGTTGACTTTACCTACTGCCCCTATGGAGTATTTCATTGTCCCTAATGAATTTAATCCCTTCAAGTTGTTGTCTGATGCCAAATTTCTCATTCTATGCGATGGAAAGAATCGACCATAGATCATTTTTCGATTTGCGAACCTCGATCTTTTGTTTACCTTTTACCGGTGAGTCACGTTTACATGTTTAGCTATATATTTCAGAGTTTTTGATTTGCGCTTTCTATTTGATTTTCGGTATGGATTTCCTTAAAACCGCATGGCTTGCAAGTACACAAAATAATTCTTCTGTTCCTTTTTGCTTCTGCTGTGTTGGTTGTTAGTCGCGTTCGGAAAATGTGAAAGTGCTCATGCCTTCGTCCAGTTCTAAGCGTTGTACTTTACTATGAGTTTTGTGGTACACCTCTCTTGTTTTCTCCGAGTCCTGCCCTCCACACTTTTCGTTGTATGTGCATATTTCCGCTCTTCCTTTCTAATTTATGTGCACCGTTCACTTGAAACTATTTCACTTGCATTTTGTGCTTGCATTTAACCTCTCAATGTATCGCTCTATCTCCTTTTCCCGGATTATTAGCTGTGTATAGTCTACTTTTAGCCCCAAACGTGATTATAACAAATTCTCATCTTGTTTTTCTTTCTCTGTTTTCATGTGCTGAAAGTGGCTTTGTACCGTCACTTCAACTGACACACAACTGTTATCGCAATCTGTCAGGACTCAGTGGGGAGACAACCAGAGTTCTGTATGGCTTGATTTTTCCACTATTTTGGTAAGAGTCTGTTGTCATTACTTTTCTGAATTAGTATTGTATTATATTTTTTCTTATCAAATTGCATGCATTGTTTGTTTCTTCTGTTATCAGCGTTGCTCACAAGAACATTGTAAATTTGTCACAAATGTTAAATGTTAAGAAAAAAAAATTCCCCAAACATTTCTGACAATTCCTAATCTCAATTCATTTCTCTTTGAGTTCCTTTCTTAACAAGGAAGTGAACTTGACTCGTTGTTATCATGTCACATTATTGACAGTCTAACGCTCTCCCAACTTTTTTTTTCTAAATCTAACAAGTTAAAATAAGCAACCATCAACTACTTTCTAATCCTCTTCTAACTCTGAATCAGCAGATTTGTCGTCATCATCTTTGTCAAGCCTCTGTCTTTTCTGAGCGGATTGGTCTTTAGTGCTGGGTTTAGCTAAGGAGCCCGTCGTTGTCTTCGGTTTTGCTCCGAGCAGAGGGACTTTGACACTGACTCCAGTGCTGGTCAGATCGTCGATCCTATCGCTCAATGGTGTGACTTTTTCTGTGGCCAAAGACGACAGTACTCTACCTGGAGCAAGATGGTCTTGAGTCAACTGTATCTTCACTGAGGCCGAGTTTGTTGTCGGAAATTTAGTGAACATAGTTTTCTTGGGGTCAACCTGAGTCGTTTTTGGATCCCTCACTCTGTTCTTGAGACTTGCCTTCAAGTTTTCAAGCTGATCTTCTTCTTCTTCTAGTTCTAGATCGGCGTCTTTAGCTTCCTTTGCATCCCTGTTTTGGTATTCTCTCAGCTTTTCCTCTAATCTCTTTGTCACCCTGGGGTTTGCTGCATCAGCATTGAAGGAGTAAAATTCATCAACTATTGACTCTCCAAAAGAAGCTGCGTGCCACCGCACTGTTAAATTCTTGCGAAGAACTTGTTCGCAATGCAAAGAATTTTCTTCGCAGCCTACGAAGAAATTGGCTTCTTCGCAATGCGAAGGAATTTGTTCGCAACATGCGAAGAAGCCAATGATATTCTTCGCAAAGTACAGACAAGATCTATTGGACATGACAATTTTTCCCAAAATATGTATATTACTGGTTGAAAAACGGAACAAAAATTGCTATAATAACAATAAATTTGATTCCAACTTTTAATGATATGCTTCTTTAATAGAGCACTTGGTTAACCGGCTAAGACAGAGATACGATATTTTCTGAATTGGAGTTACTCAAAATTGGTATAAATTACGTTTTCTTTCAATGCCATCCACACGTATTGCAGGCTTTGAGTTCCTACTGATGTATTTTTGGTGAAGAGGTTTTACATGTCATAAATATTCTATTAGGGTACTCACTTTTTTAAAGCAAGAAGTTTGAAAGAATGACTCCCAACACATCTACTTCAAGCACCTTGTAGAAAAGCAAGGCAGCAAGGTTCCAGTCATAAACTTGGTGTAGGCTACAGCTAGCAAGCATCTTTCCAGAGGTCTTCACAATTTAATTGGAGAGAGAAACAGTCACATCGTTGAGATATCTAGTTAAAGGCAAAGCAGGGAAAGTTGTTCCAGTATCTTCAACGTCATTCTTAACTACGTTCCGTGCGGAATGTTTTTTAAAAACATTCTCCGAATAAACATACAGTTTCAGGCCGGCCATCTTTAGCAGACAGACGGCGTCGATGCCGATCGCCGAAGCAAAACAAAACAAACCAAAGGCAGCGAAAGGAGGAGGAGGCGGAAGGCAGCTTACTGCGACTAAGCAAAATACGTCTGTTGAAGTAAACAATAGTTAAATACAAATATAAATGATTTAGTCCCAAAGTTGACTTTACCTACTGCCCCTATGGAGTATTTCATTGTCCCTAATGAATTTAATCCCTTCAAGTTGTTGTCTGATGCCAAATTTCTCATTCTATGCGATGGAAAGAATCGACCATAGATCATTTTTCGATTTGCGAACCTCGATCTTTTGTTTACCTTTTACCGGTGAGTCACGTTTACATGTTTAGCTATATATTTCAGAGTTTTTGATTTGCGCTTTCTATTTGATTTTCGGTATGGATTTCCTTAAAACCGCATGGCTTGCAAGTACACAAAATAATTCTTCTGTTCCTTTTTGCTTCTGCTGTGTTGGTTGTTAGTCGCGTTCGGAAAATGTGAAAGTGCTCATGCCTTCGTCCAGTTCTAAGCGTTGTACTTTACTATGAGTTTTGTGGTACACCTCTCTTGTTTTCTCCGAGTCCTGCCCTCCACACTTTTCGTTGTATGTGCATATTTCCGCTCTTCCTTTCTAATTTATGTGCACCGTTCACTTGAAACTATTTCACTTGCATTTTGTGCTTGCATTTAACCTCTCAATGTATCGCTCTATCTCCTTTTCCCGGATTATTAGCTGTGTATAGTCTACTTTTAGCCCCAAACGTGATTATAACAAATTCTCATCTTGTTTTTCTTTCTCTGTTTTCATGTGCTGAAAGTGGCTTTGTACCGTCACTTCAACTGACACACAACTGTTATCGCAATCTGTCAGGACTCAGTGGGGAGACAACCAGAGTTCTGTATGGCTTGATTTTTCCACTATTTTGGTAAGAGTCTGTTGTCATTACTTTTCTGAATTAGTATTGTATTATATTTTTTCTTATCAAATTGCATGCATTGTTTGTTTCTTCTGTTATCAGCGTTGCTCACAAGAACATTGTAAATTTGTCACAAATGTTAAATGTTAAGAAAAAAAAATTCCCCAAACATTTCTGACAATTCCTAATCTCAATTCATTTCTCTTTGAGTTCCTTTCTTAACAAGGAAGTGAACTTGACTCGTTGTTATCATGTCACATTATTGACAGTCTAACG